>DWQW01012674.1:0-10682 GCA_018249695.1 Heliconius erato demophoon | reverse complement strand
AAATGTCATCGAGTGTGTTCTATCTGATTTGAGAGGCGCAGAGGAGAGAGAGTCGCGTTTATAGTCACACTTTGTGCCCCTGCGCCACGACTGGCCAATCGTGGGTTCGATCTCCACGAAAATATTAAATATTTATTTAAATTTATATTTTCATTTCTTCGCTCAGTTATGTGCGAGATACAGCTGATTTAAAAATGTTGCTTACTATTTTTTTTAAAGACGGATACTTCATGACATTGACGACGACGTAGACGTTTTTTATTTCTTTCATTTGGTTAGATGCATTACAGGATACGGATCTTTTAACGTAAAATAGAGTGATTTGTCATTAATTTCTCTCAGCATTTGCCTTTAAATATGGAAATGTCTTCAAAACTTCTCTTCTTCTTCTCTTCTTTTTCTTTTTTATGTAATATGCAACTTCTATACGATTTCTCATCTTAGGCTGTTCCCATTTGTTCAATCAACATAGATAATGTTGATGTTCCCGGTTCGCCCTCCGTCCACGATTAGGTAACGACAGCATAAACATACCAACGAGAATAATCGTTAAATTTAACTGTAATAACTGTGAACCCATAACGGATTCCATAGGCTTTATATCTTTATGTGGTCGAAATTATGTAATCACCATTATCTTTATCTTTAAACATTTCCCTTGAAACTTGAATTCTGACGTTTCCCGAGTGGTACAAGAACATGTATAGATTTATAGATAAATATTGTTGAACACCTGTGTGATAAACTGCTGATTACATACAATGTTCTACATATACAGTGTTTTTAGATGGATTTAATTTAATATTTTCTAATATCCTTAAATGACATTTATTGTTTGATGGTTTTTTTTTATTAGCTTCACGCTGTATCCCGCACACAGCAGGGTAGGCAGAGGAAACCTAGTATTAAGACACTCCGTTCCCCATTTTCCGCCAATTTCTGGAGTCATTGCATGTTGAGTGGCGGAACTCTACGCCGCGTTTTCCACTCGACACCAGAGCGAAGAAATGAAAATATAAATGTTAATAAATATTTCATCTCCTCGAGTGGAGATCGAACTCACAACCAGTCGATTTACAGGCACACTTTGTGCCCCTGCGCCACGACTGGCCTCTACTATTTTTGACTATTTTTTTCTATTTCTGATTAGTTTTAGTCAAACGGTAAGTGACCTTGAGTTAAAATTTACGCAAATCTCAAGATAAAATATTGTAGAAATTTAAATATCATCATCGCAACATACGTATAGGATTATAAGACGTTTTATTATTACCTTATTGTCATATCTATTGTTTCCTCTGACTGTACTGTATACACTTTGTTTATAAACGATCCGCGTTTACTTCGTTGCAAGCATTTTGTGAAGAGATCGACTTGCATTCGTCTTTAACAGTCGCGTTGTACCGTTGTCGAGCGGTAACTGCTTGAAGGTGAATGTCGTTACAGGTGATCTACGTCTCTCGCCAATCGTACGATGTTTATTCCCACTCTACCGCTCTCTCCGTAGTTTTGATGTCAATTAAATTTAAGTTCGCAGTGTCTTTGCTATCGCGTGGTCTCGTGGCCTCAAGCCGCTCAGGCGTTGGAAGTTCATTGAACTTGTTTCCGGAAAGGTCATATCTGTCGCGCGTATTTCCAATGCGTAATTTTAAACTCAAGTTTTGGTTTTAGAAAAGGTTTATGAGCGTCTAATTTCGCTATGGTTCGGTTAGGCCGACGCTATCTTATCGTTTGTGGCGATAAATTACAGCGTATTCGATACACAATCAATACACGCTATACATAGCCGCTCTATCAACAGTTGGTCTCTCGAGCGCGGCCGGAACGCTACCTCCGTCGATCTTAGTGTTTCCATTCGTAATATAAGCGAAATAAGTTTAATGTTAAACTAAATTTGTCGCTTCACTAGTGATCGCACTGTGAACGAATAAATTGGAATTAGATCAGTGGTCTCTGGATGTGTTTTTTGTGTAATTTTACTACTCGATATCGTTAAAAAAGTTTATGGTTTCAATAAATGTGCCTCGTTCAATTCATTTTCTATTTAAACAAGTGTTATAAAGGTTAGATCATGTTCTTATATAATTTATTCTCTTGCGTACGGAATTTTATTTAAAACTTTACCTAATACCTAATTAATCTTATCATTTATGATAGATGGTTCAAATGGGGGAGCAGTCGCTCGTGTACGTTGTTAGGAGAATAGGTATTATTAATTCACATTCATTCATACTATCAATTGTGATCAATGCTTAGTCTTCTTTATTACTCAATAGAGTATCCTCACGTGGTACAATGTCCAGGGATGATAAATTACCTTTACGAATACTATCGTCTTGCAGAACTAGATTTAAAGAGAAGCACGTGGTTGTACTAGTGAAAATGTGTCAGTTTATGTGATATTTATTCGTGTTTGGATAATGTGAACACAAGAACAATGGTGGATAATGCCTCTTTTGAGTATTCGGACGAGTCGAGCGGTGAAGGCAGCATTACGAATTTAGCAAATCAAGGGTAAGGGTGTTTTCATTATCTTTAATGCAAGTGTTGTTCATTCTGAAATTGTGTGTGTTTTCAATTAAATTATTTAGGTTTTGTGTTTTAATTATATTATAAAAAAATATATAAAAATATATATAAGGCCGTCACTAGCCACAAACGTATGTACATATATACAGTACCCTATATTTTTATCTGCTGTAAGTGATTAAATACTCAGATTTGCTATCGAAATAGATATTTTATCATATATTTAATGATTTTTTTTATGCCAAGGAATATTTATTGCTATTCACTCTTAATAATATAAAAAAAAAAAACAAATATATTATACTGTTTGAGGCCAGTCGTGCCGCAGGGGCACAAAGTATTACTGTAAAAACGACTGGTTGTGAGTTCGATCCCCACTCGAGGAAATGCAATATTTATTTACATGTATATTTACATTTCTTCGCTCTGGAGTCGAGGCAAAGCGCGGCGTTAAGTTCCGCAACTCAACACGCAATGCCTCCAGAACTCGACGGAAAGTGGGGAACGGAATGTATTAACAATAGGTTCACTCTGCCTACCCTGCTGTGTGCGGGATACAGCGTGAAGCTGATTCAATTTGATTTTATTTATTATACTGTTACTCATGTTAAAATATTCTATGACAAACGATGGGGCTCTAAATATTTCTTTACACTCATGCATAAAGCATCGCGTGAAAAAAAATAGGGAAGACAGATTTACTGTTATGGAAAAGCTCAATTCCAGTTACAGTTGATTTGTATAACAGTGTTTCTATCTATGTTAGATTAAAATGCAATATCTTGCGTAGAGGCCACCTTCGTATGTACATGTTTTATTTATTGGACTATAGAAGAGTGTTGTTGTTTTCTCTTATTTTCATAGAACTAAGGTATATTTTTGTTTAGCTTTCTAGTTGTTTTTCAAATCGGGATTTCAATTTTGTATGGATGCATATAACCTGGAGCAAACACCGTTTTTGGTCAGTTGTTCTTATTGGAGATCCGACAGTGTTGTGTTCTAGTACAATGGGAGTTACGATATTTAAAAAGTACGTAATAAATTGTGTTTTTTCTTTTTCCATTTTTGTTTTATATTATTTTTAATAAAAGTCAATGCAGTTATCAAAACTTAGGTATATTTATAAAATAAATTAGCTTCACGCTATATCCCGCACACAGCAGGGTAGGCAGAGGGAACCTAGTGTTAAGACACTCGGTTCCCCACTTTCTGCCGAATTCTGGAGGCAATATAATAGGTTTATTTATAGTACATTAAAGCAAAAAAAAAAATTAAGGTGTTATACAGTAAAGTAACGTATATAGAAATATGTATCTACATACACATATGTATTTAGTGAATTTATTTGAGTTATAAAATGAAATATTTTTACTTTTGAAAACTTGGTCTTTCTCTACTAAAGCTACTCACTTTTTATAAAAGCTAATGAAATAAATTATTAAACTGTCAGTAAACTCTTAATTTTTATATTTTAGTAAGAAGTTGTGTTGTGTGCAGAATCTATTATTTTATTAATAGCATTTCTATTATTTTATTTCTTTGTAAATAGAGATCTGAATATAAAATTTTAAATTTTATACTTTAAAATAATATTATTTGATATGTAACAAAATATTTTATATGAGTTCATTAAAATGTAATAATCATATAATTTTAATATAGACACGACAAAGTCTCAATGCAAAATTTTTCCATTTTTATAAGCGTTCTCATCAATGACTCGGTTATGTGAGACATGTATGTATGTATGTATGTGTGTACACGAGCTTTCTTGGAAGCTATTAACAACTCAATTGATCTTTGTGTGTCACCTACACTCCTTAGGAATGTTTTTAAAATTCATACTTTAATAATATATTTTTAATTTAAATTACCTTTACGCTGTATCCCGCGCACAGCTGGGTAGGTAGAGAGAACTTAGTGCTAAGACACTCCGCCAATTTCTGGAAGCTTTGCGTGCTGATTGGCTGTACTCAAGGCCGCGCTTTGCTACGCTACCAGAGTGAAGAAATGAAAATATAAATGTAAATAAATATTTCATTTCCTCAAGTGGGTATCGAACCCACAGCCACACTTTGTGCCTCTGCGCCATGACTGGCCTCAATATTTATATTTTTAGTACTAGGAACTAGGAACTATTAATGATTTCCCGTCATTAATTGTAAATTTCTAGATTTCTCAAATTTTTCTAATCCCCTTTTTCTATTTCCTTGAGACATTACGAAAATGGAAAATTACTAAATTTAAAGGTAGAAATTAGTTGAAATTGTTTTTATTTTAAATACAAACTGTTTTTATTATTTGTTTTTATTTTAAATAAATATAATATATTTTCTTTTTAATTCAACGCTGATTTTATTTTAAACTGTTTCTAGGATTAAATATTGGCTTATATTATTATTTTCTATATAGCGGCTAACAAATTGATCGAATATAAGAATCTAAGATACTGTAATTGATTTGCTTCGTCAATGTGTTCTGGTTTATCCGATTTGATTTGATTTCGGACTTATAAACCTTGAATGTATTTATTTTCACTATTTTGTAAGTTAAAATCTCACACATAATAGGATAGGTAAAAGGAACCTGGGAACCTAATGTTACAGTACTCCGTTCGCATTAAGATACTTTCGTTTCTCACTTTTCGCCGAATTCTGGAGGCATTGCTAAACGCCCGAGAGCCAGGAAGTGAATATATTAAATATTTTATTTCCTTGAATAGGTATCGAACCCACAATATTTGGCGTTTGCAGCCGCGTGACTGACATCTATTTTAACTATTACTTAACTATTTTTATTAAAAAATCATGATAAAATATGTTGTATTATTCTGGGATAAAATTATATTTGAAATTATATTATATATCTCAGGAATCTGACCTTTTTTACATATTTTTAACTACTAATTGATACATTGTAATAATTAATTAATTAATCAGTTAGTAAATTATTAATTTTAGGTCATCGCGGTCAGGCAGCGCTTAATTGTAAGCACGTTGGTTGCGGGTCAGGCCTTGATACTCGGGGCATAATAAAATATGTGCGGTGTTAAGTTTCGCCACTCAACACTGAATGTCTACAAAATTAAACGGAAAATGGAGAAACAGAATGTCTTAAAATTACATTTCATTTGTCTACATTAGAAAAAATATTTTAATTTTATATTGCATATGTACCCATGCTCATTTTGCTCTAGTTTTGTGGATGTCGGTCAATAGGTCGCGACATTTATTAGTTTAATTGGTTTTTAATGATCCACTTCCGTTTCCTTCGATTCTTCTTTGATGCAAAATTGTGATGCGTCGTATATTTTTACATTTTATATAATTGCAATTGACACAGATAAATAAAATTCTCTTGAAAAACTTATACTTTTCCTTAAATTTTACCTTTTTTAAACTATATGTACTATGTATTTTTTATATTATGTACAAGACAAGATATATCAAGAATATCAATATTGTTAAGTTATAGCTCTACCTTGTTTTTACTCGTGGTCATATTGAAATAATTTATATTAGAAATTAATTTTTAAATAACTAATATTATAAATCAGCTTCACGCTGTATCCCGCACACAGCAGGGTAGGCAGAGGGAACCTAGTGTTAAGACACTCCGTTCCCCACTTTAGTTTTTACTATATTTAAAAAGAAACAGTCGAATTGAGAACCTTGTTCTTTTACAGAAGTCGGTTAACAACATTATTTGTTATGCCTCAAGTAATCGGCGGAAAGTGGGGAACGGAAGTGTCCTAATGGTAACGGGGATTTGTTACAACACTGACAAATTGTTACAGAAATACTTTAAAACCGCTTTCGGGTTCGGCGCCGTCAGTACGCGCGGCGGCGCTCGCGTCAGGAGATGAGGCGACGGAGGGCAAACAGCCGAGCAAGTCGCGGCAGAAGAAGTTCCAAAGGCACTTCCCGCAGGTCGGACCGGAGGAACGTGTACTCAATTGTAAGTTAAACTATAATTATGTATATTAAACTGTAGGCCATCGTGGTGTAGTGGGGCAGCGTATTGTTAGAAATACTAGGGTTATGGGTTCGGGTCTTACTGAGGGTTGAGGGAACTGGTGACGTGAAGATAAAGCGCGACGTTAAGTTCCGCCGCCTTATACGCAGTGCCTTGGATTCAAGCAGAAAGCGGAGAACAAGCGTGTGAGAGTTTTTTTTTAAGTCTTACTAATACCAGACAAACGGCGTTAAGGTCCGTCGCTCACATGCAATGCGTCTAGAATTTTGTGGAAATGGGGCGCGGAGTGTCTTAACACTAAGCTGAATAAAAGGCAACACTCTTTCTAGAGCGCTAACGGTGGTTTTTTTTTTTTATAAAAATTGCCTATTATTGTGATCAACACGCATTTTAATGTAATGGAGACTCTGTTTTACCCAGTTATTATCGCCAGTGTTGGTTGTTTAGCTAATATAATGTTTCCTCCAGACAGCATCTGGCATATGTTTTGCTCGTTTAGTTACCTATTTTTTGCTAAAGTTGTTGACTCAGTAGATGTAAAAAATGTAAGCATTTTTTAAAATAATTAATTTCGTTGCATTTTTTTATTTGAATTAATAAAATAGTAAATAAAACTTTCAATAAATATAAGCTGTTTCTATAACTTATACAAAATTAAATAATATAGTTTATGTTAAACAAAAAACATGTATGTATATTTTGCATTTGGTATATTTTAATATAGATTTGTTATTCAAACACTATCTTCAATAATACATATACTTTACTTTCATTATACCCTAACTTTGTAATAGATTAATAAATAAATTAGCTTCACGCTGTATCCCGCATTCAGCAGGGTAGGCAGAGGGAACCTAGTGTTAAGATACTACATTCCCCATTTTCCGCTAAATTCTGGAGACATTGTGTGATGAGGAGGCGGAACTCAACGCCGCGCTCTGCCTCGACACCAAATCCAATAAATTAAAATATTAGGTACATTTTCTCAAGTGGGGATCGATCTCACAGCCAGTCATGCATTACAATCACATGCATGCATGCATTACAATCACACATCTACACCATATATATTTACAATATATTTTTTTATTTAATTTATTTTTATTTATTTTTACGTTGATGTAAATAAAAAAAACAATAAAAAGTAATAACACATAATAATTGACGTCATATCTCGAAAGCGTATACCAAATAATATATATTCAACCAATGGCGTAGCAGCATTCGGATCTCCTGATCTCTCAGAGCATGAAAGTCAAAGAACATATTGCTTCGTCACGTACATAATTCCTTTTAAAATTTAAATTAATAAGTCTTACCAATTGAGGCCAGTCGTGGTGCAGGGGCATAAATGTGTGATTGTAAACACGTTAAGTTGTGGGTTCGATTCCCATTTGATGAAATATATATTTTTTAATTCTTCGCCCTGGGGTCTGGTGTCGAGGCAAAGGGCGGCGTTGAGTTGCACTACTCAATACGTAGTGCCTCCAAAATACGTCCGAAAATAGGAAACGGAAGTTTGTTAATGCGAATGGAGTAACTTAACACTAGGTTCCTAAGTTCCCTCTGTCTACTCTGCTATATGCGGTACACAGCATGAAGTTAAAAAAATGACGAGTGTATTAGAGAGGGAGAGTGTATTTTGCCCCTGACGTATTATTATTGTGATTAATATGATATTTGAGGCCGGCCGTAGCGGCGAAGGCACAAGGTGTGATTGTAAACGCGACTGGTTGTGGGTTCGATCCCCACTCGAGGAGATGAAATATTTATTTAAATTTATATTTCTGTTTCTTCGCTCTGGTGTCGAGGCAAAGCGCGGCGTTGAGTTCTGCCACTCAACACGCAATGCCTCCAGAATTCAGCAGAAAGTGGGGAACGGAGTGTCTTAGCACTAGGTTCTCTCTGCCTACCCGGCTGTGTGCAGGATACAGCATGTATTTTAATTAATATGATATTTCGATTTTTTTTCAGATTATTCTTGCGCCTTGGTTGGCGATCTGCTGCTCCAAGGGCATTTGTACATAACGAAGAATTATTTCGCTTTCTACTCGAACGTCTTTGGCTATGTGACCAAGGTGAGCTGGTCTAAGGACGACTGGGTGTTAAGTAATATAGGGGTTTTGTAATCTCTTGTTGACATTTGATTTTAATGATTTATTTATTGCATTTGCTTGCTCAATTGTAATATTTCACATTGATTTTATTATATACTGTAATTTTGTCACAAGGAGTTTTTTATCACAAGTTCTCTCTATATACGCAGTAATCATATAGTACAGTTAATAACTCTAATATTATATGATTTTTAATTTGAAATACATTCATAATTCATTTTTTTTTCAACATCAGCTTCACGCTGTATCCCGCTCACAGCAGAACAGGCAGAGGGAATCTAGTGTTAAGACACTCCGTTCCCCACTTTCTGCCGAATTCTGAATTTGCTTCGACAACAGAGCGAAGAAATGGAAATATAAATTTAAGTAAATATTTCATCTCCTCGAGTGGGGATCGAACCCACAACCAGTCGGTTTTACAGTCACATTTTGTGCCACTGCGCCACGACTGGCCTCAAATTTATTTTTACAATATATTACTTATATTATGGCTGATATACTATCAAACCGCAATGGGTGGGCGGAAATACGATACTACAGCGATTCGTCATAGTTTTAGTTTAATTTAGGTTAGGTAATGGCGAATTGAGGAAAATGTAATAAAATAATTTAAAAGTCTGAAATAATTACTTTTTCTTAATCAGTTTCGTCGACTCGTATGAATTAATGTAAATTTAACGGTTGGTTGCCTTCGTGTTCGTGTATTGAAAACATATCAATATTTTTTCTGTAGTCACAGTATCAAGTATGTGTGTATATTTTAATATGCTTTTGAGGCCGTCGCGGCGTAGAGGCACAGCGGTGTGACTGTAGCTCGATGGTTGTGAGTTCGATCCCCACTCTGGAAATGGGTGGAAATTAATTATTATTTAATGCCTTGAAAAATTCACCGGAAGTGTTGAAGTTGTGAAGTGTTAACATTAGGTTCCCACTGCCTACCCACCTATATGTGGGATACAGCGTGAAGATGATTTTATTTTTATAAATATTTTCTTCTTACCATGCGTTAATTCAAGGTTTTTTTAAATTTCCTCGTTCTTTTTGTATTCATTCTCGAATGATTTTGTATACCTACATTAATATATTACCTTGTGGAATCGTATTCAATAAATTATTTTCTTAACGATTGTGAAAAATCGACTGCTTTTTACATACACATATTTCTCGCAATCGTTCGACAAGCGACTAATTTGTTAATCGCTTCTACTTACTATTCAGTTTAATTATTATTTATTATTCAGTCAAAAATATCAGCATAATTGGTTTTACTGATAAAAACATTAAATAACCAGAACATTTTACACACTGTTCCGCAACTCGACACGCAATACCTCCAGAACTCGGCGGATAGTGGGGAACGGAGTGTCTTGACACTAGGTTCCCTCTACCTACTCTACTGTGTGCGGGATACAGCGTGAAGCTGATTCTTTTATTTAATATACCATTTCACCCATTCTATAACTTAGTAAGCCGAGAAACCTAATGATGTCACTTTTTTTATTTAATTTTTCTTGGCTGACAGTATCCGAAAACACCTTTTGCTTAACAAGCCCACAAACGTCTGTATTAAAAATATAAAAAAATACCCTAAGCGGAACTTGAACTTACAACTACCGCGCTTATTAAAATACCCAAAGGCACTGCAGTGGTGCGGGTTTATTATTATTAAGCCATAACAGTTGACGTATATGTAAAGAAATAAATTTTATTACCATTCTTAGCGGGCTACTTGAAGTAAAGAAGGAAAAGTAATTATCTTTTTGAATACTACTTTGAAGCAAATCTCTTCTCAGTAAATTAAAGCTTTTACTATAATTACATTTTCAGGCACTTTTACTGAAGAATACGTATTTTTAATGAAGGGGCTTGCAAAAGAATGTTAAGGATAGTAGGCAAAGATATAGCTTAATTGTAATAAAACAAATGAGGTTCTATTTTTGTCAGATTTTTGTATTGTGTTTACGTTATCGTTGAGGCCAGTCGTAACGCAGTCGAACAAACTTGTGACTAAAAGCGATAGGTTGTGGCTTCGATTCCCACTTTCCCACAAAGGCGGCGTTG
>DWQW01012673.1:0-10682 GCA_018249695.1 Heliconius erato demophoon | reverse complement strand
TACTGAGAGTAACATACTTCATTTCGGGAACTGTTAAAAAAATAATCATATAATGTAGCTATCTATTATTAATTGTTTACGGCCCATTGAGTTAAACTTTTACAATTAAAATGACTTGTTTTGGTTGTTCTGAATTCTATTTTTTCTATTCAAAATAATTATAGACATACAGGTTACGTTTTAGTTCTTAGAATATTGTTATTATTTAAATAAATTACAGTACAATACAGAGTTAATATGATAAAAATTCATTGATATTTCAGCTGTCCGCAAACGGTCTCCATCTTGTGGCAAGCGGACGCCATCTTGTGATAAACAATCTATGCAAAGTAGAGATAACGTTTGTTCTCGTTAGTGGTGTTTTAGTTAAATATATTTCAATTTATAAATTTGTGGTTTATGAATAATTAAATATATAAACAATAATAAAATATATTCTTTCTGTTGGATATTAAACAAGCTGCCATTGCGTTCAGTTAAACTCATATTTAGCACTAAATACGCTACATACTTACTGTTATTTTTATCAGCTTCATGCTGTATCCCGCACACAGCAGCGTAGGCAGAAGGAACCTTGTGTTAAGACGCTCCGTTCTCCACTTTCTGCCGAATTCTGAAGGCATTGCGTGTTGAGTGGCAGAACTTAACCTCGACACCAGAGCGATGAAATGGAAATATAAATTTAAGTAAATATTTCATGTCCTCGATGGGAATCGAACCCACAACCAGTCGATTTACAGTCACACTTTGTGCTCCTGCACCATGACTGGCCTCAATACTTACTGTTAATTTCAAATATACATAATATGAATATAATATATTTGTAATGTAAAAAAGGCTTAAGACAAGAAATAGGCTTAAGACAAGAAAGGAATAGTAGACTAGCAGCGAAGGTAATGTCAGGAGAACGAAGCAAGTCTTGCTCGCCTATAAAAAATTCCAGCCGCAATAGTTCACCTTGTAAGTGTTTAATTTTTTATATAATTTTACACTGTATCTCTAATATAGCAAGGTAGGTAAAGGAAACCTAGTGTCTAGACATTCCGTTCTCCACTTTCCGCCGAATTCTTGAGACATTCCGTGTTGAGTGGCGGAACTCAACACCACGCCTTGTATTATTGCCAGAGCGAGAAATCAAAGTAATGAATTAATTGTACACACTGCGCCACGGCTTCAATAACTATTCATTTGTAATAAATTATAAAGTAAAAAAAATATCAAAATAATGAAGAACGAAGTGATTTCCATGCATAGATTCCTTCGTCTAACATGTTCTACTAATTGAGGGAGATACGTGAAATAAAAAACAATATACCTATATATTTCTTCAAGTTTTGGTATGAGTAGTAAATTTAATGTTGCCAGTAACATAAAGTAAGCCTTCACGGTACACTTCCCTTTATTCTTTTTTATACGAATTCCTATTTACTTAAGGCACTTATAGCTTATTAAGATTTAGGGTCGTCTGGCAAGGAGTGGTTTTACCACTTTAAATGTCTTGCAATGAATAACGTCATTTTTAATATTATTCTCAAAAAAAATGTATTATTAACAAAAGCTAGGTAAAGTAACCCCAATCCAAACTCCATATTCCTTAATAAGCTCCTTGAGAGGAGTTTTATTACAAACCGAAGCTTTGGCTGTTATCGGCACCCCTTGTCTTAGGTATTGTGCAAAAGCAAACATTATTTCTAGATTTTTATACGATATTCAAATAATAGTCACATTTGCAATTAACAGTAACTGTTATAATAAAAATAATAATACTCAGTTAAGATTTTGGTGCAGTCTCAACAACATGCGGAAGCGCGCCGCATTCTCCTACACGATCTCCAGAAGTTACACCACGTAAGTAAAAAAAAATTATTTGTAAAAACAAAAACCCCGACTAATTACGTTTGCGGCAGTCAAGAAATTGAAAAAAAACCGAATAATTATTAATTATTTATTAATAATATCTTAATACAATAATTTCTTAAAGCTAATGACTGCTTTATTCGAAGTGGGAATAAAGAGTGTTAAAAAATGTATTACAATTAATAAACTAAGAAAATTAAAACAATGGGGCATTGAAAGGCTAATACGGGGAAATTGCGGAGCGGTCGCCTGGGAATCTTCCATCAGTTTGATCCGTCAGCATATTCGTGGGATTAGGGTTCCGTAACTGACTGCATTTACGTAAAAACAAAATAAACAAGCCCAATAGTTTATTAGGATTAACAGTCGGGACCTCTTATTACGCAAGGTTCCTCGTAAAGATTTTATTGATTGAAGAATTACTTATAGGTCCCGACTGTTAATCCTAATAAACTATTGGGCTTGTTTATTTTGTTTTTAGGTAAATGCAGTCGGGGTTTTTGTTTTTACAAATATTTTTTTATTTTTCATTTTTTTGTTAGAATTTAATATGGTAATGATAATCATTATATACCTTTTTGAAGTCCTGAAATTGAGCTCTTGAAATTGATACCCATATTGTAGTATTCGAAACGAAAATTTTTTTTTTCACTAAGTCCAATGGCGTACCACAGCCGCCATGATTATTTTTTATTAACGTCACCTATCTAAGAACACTTGGGCTATTAATACGAATCTAACGATACCTTAAATATGTAAATCCGTTCAGCGGTTCTGGAGATACGAGGTATTAAAGAATATTACATACATACAAGATACGCGCGAAAAACATAACCCTTCCTTAGTAGTCGGAAAAAATAAGACTATTTTAATTTATATGATTAACGTTGTTATTTTTTTTTATTCAGATGATATATTATTATGGTATATATTTTTCTGATGGTATACCATCAGTTAGGCTTAAATGTACTTATTTTTTCTTAATTTCTATAATTGTCATCGGGACTTCCGACCAACCAAGCAATTGTGGCACAAGTACGATATCGTCTGACTAAAAGCAAACTAGTAGAAAAGAAACAAAACTTAGTATTTCGAATTTGGACGGAAAGCGGAGTGTACAGTGACTTATCACTATGTTTACTGTGGGCCTAGGAAGGGGGGGAGCCAAGTCGGCCGTGTCCACCCCAGAATAGTCTGGTGCCCATCTAAGAAATTTTACTTACATCAAAATTTGCCCCGAAAATAAAAAAAAAAACATCATTTACACGACCATATATAAGTCCAGAACACCCAAGAAAATATCCCTAGATACTCTAATGATATTTACGGACAAATATTAATTTTCCTAGATCGTACAGCAAGCCAGTCGTTAGAAGTAATCAAAAATACCAAAATAAAAACCCAAAAGTTCGAAACCGATCCCGTTTATGTTGTGGATAGTAAGTACCTACAATTAGTAGTAGACAATTGCTCATTTATATTCTATATTCTAACCAAAAAGCACTTTAATATACTTTTTTTTTGTTTGACGCTCTATCATGCACATAGTCAGGTAGGCAGAGGGAACTTGGGAATCTAGTGATAAGACACTCCGTTCCTATTGAGACATTTCCGTTCCGCAATTGCCACCGAATTCAAGGAACTCAATGTCGCGCTTTGCGAAAATGAAAATTTCAAATAAATATTAATTCATTTCCTGGAGTGGGAATCAAACTCGCTCGCGTTTTCAGTGTAACACTTGTGCCCCTGCACCATGAATGGCCTGGCTAAGAAAATATATATGTTTACTTCGTCCCATTTATTCAAACATGAAAACCTTTAATATACTTTACATAATTTTTACAGCACGTTCAAAAACTTTAAACAAAGCTCCTTTCTCAACTGCGTCGTACACCGTACAAATGAAAAATATCAACACCAAGACCAAAATTCCTGACGATAGAAAATATCCTGGTATCGTTCCAAGCAAGCAACTTGGTAGGTGTCCGGTATAGGTGCCAAATCTTTACAAAATTAATAAAATAATGAACAAAAATCGTCAAGTTTTAATTCTTTACTTTACTTAACATTGAGACCATTGTGGCTCAGTGGAAGCTTTTGATTGTAAGCGCGGTGGCTATAGATTAGCATCATTAGATCTGGGTGGAAAATGTAGAGCGGAGTGTCTTGACACTAGGTTTTCTACATAGGTATATGGTACGCAAGATATAGTGGAAACTAACAAAAAAAATATAATACTAGTTGCCTAATTTTAGGTGATAATCATCAGTTTCCAAGTGTTCCTAATAATAAGCGACGTCTAAATCAGTCGAGATCACGTTAGTACTAGTTTTCTTACTTACTTCCTTAACGTCACGCTTTATCCCTAGTGGGGTAATCAGAGAGAACGGAGCGCCAAACGCTACGGTCTCTACATACCTCTTTCGCCTCGTCCACTGTCATCAACCTCTTAATACATGCTTACCCGCGACCTTCCTCCAGTATCTTTGATACTGTGTTTTCGAAGATCAACCGAGGTCTCCTACCTCTCTTAACATCTAATCTTAAATATTCACCTTTTTATTTATATAAGCCGTCTGTTAAAGTGAGTGAGTATAGTGTATAAGAAAGAAGTGAAAGAGTATAAGGTATCACCTCGGTTGCTTGCGCTGGGTCTTCCTCGGGTATCCGAGGTTCTGAGGGTCTCACCCAGGTGGACTGAGCGCCTAGATGACACACGTATCATAGTCACGTTCATCCCATCCCAACGTACCATTCTCTCACTGTCACCACTAACTTAACCGGTAGCACTCCTCGGGCCTACGCGGTTGGAAACCACGGATTGAGTAGGACCACAGACATTCTGTCTAAATAAAACAGTTATGTTATTTTCTCATGAATGACATTGTGAGAAATGTCCAAACGGGAAGCACCAGCTTTCAAATAAAAAAAGAATAATCAAAATCAGTTCACCCAGTCAAAAGTTCAGAGGTAAAAAATACAGTCGAATTGATAACCGCCTCTTCACGGAAATCGATTAATAAAAAACTGATTCCCTTGAGGTTTCCTCTCACCGAATAGTTGAAGATAAGGAAATATTTAAAAATTTAAAAAAGCTACTGTAATCAACAATTCTATTCCAGTGAACATCTCAACACTAGATATCATAACAAGTATTTTATACCACATATTGTTCTGGAAACTCCATAGCTTGGTGTCGTATTTATCATATTTTCAATGGCAATTGGTTGTAACTGTAATCGCAGTCGGTTATTTGTTTTGGACAGCTAATAAAGTAACGCCGGTGAACGATAAGGCTGTAACACAGCCGGTTCTATACGTGAGGTCCACTTGTCCGGATGTGAAAAGTCCTACGGCGAAAAGTAAGTAATATATGTTGAAATGGTTTATCTAATAAATTGAGGAACGTGAGGTCTTAGTGGTGCATGGGCACAAGCGTGTGCCTATAAGCGCGACGGGGGTAGGGGGTTGGGGACTTGGGGGTTTAATTCTCACTCGAGGGAATGAAATATTTTACATTTTCATTTCCTCACTCTGGTAACTAGACAAAGGGTGGCGTTGAGTTCTCCCACTAAAAACGAAATGCCTCCGAGTATTCCGGCGGAAAGTGAGGAACGGAAGTTTCTTAAAGAGATCGGATAGCAGTAGGTTCCAAGAATCTCTTTGTCTACCCTGGTATGGGCGTGAAGCTAAAAAATAGAGAAACGCTTAAGAAATCATTCGGACATGTTAGTCTAAGAGTAATGTGCGGTGGGCTGTGCTCGAAATTGGAATGGATATATATATTTGAAGCGATAATTTGCTTCAAAATCTGACTTTTTACCCTGATATTATAACCACGACGCGACGACCAGAATAGCAAGAAAACGGTTTCAAATGTATTTTTTAGTATTTTTAAATTATTGTGTCCCTTAAATACTTAATTAAATATATATTTAACCTTAGATTTAATGTGTTATATATCCATTTAATCCAGATTATTAGGTATTAACTATTTTATATTTGATCATACAGCTAAAAGACTACCGCAAATACGGACAATCTCTAGAATTCCACCTTCTGAAAAAACAGCACAAGGTACCAATTTATTGTAAAGGATTCTAAATCGATTACAATTTTGTTATAAAAGTGAAGTGAAGAAATATTATAATTTCTTTTGGTATTTTAATTCTAGGACAAAGAAATTTAACGTCATACAATAATTTAAATTCAACCAGTGTGGCCTTCACTCGTGATAGTAACAACTGGAATTCAGGTTGTTTCTAATAAATAATCTATTAATATTGAAAATTAAAAACATTAAATCAGCTTCACGCTAAATCCTGCATACAGCAGAGTAGGCAGAGAGAACCTAGTGTTAAGACACTATGTTCCCTATTTTCTGCCGAATTCTGGAAGCATCGTGTGTTGAGTGGTGGAACTCGAACCCAAAAGTTGTCGCTTTTACAGTCACACTTTGTGCCACTGTGCCACGACTGGTCTAGAAATATCTAATAAGTACTCCTAGATATTTTATAAATCATACATGGAAGATATGTATACGGGCAATATTATTATTGGGGAAATTTAACAATGTAATAGAACCCAAAACAATGATTGTTCAATTTTTTGTCTGTTTGTCTGCGCGTTTGTGCATGCTAATATCAAAAACCGGCTTAACCTATTTAAATGCGGTTTTTTTTATTATTGTGTTTCGAAAAACTTTGCTTTACATTTAGTTTGCGTTTTATTTCTATCGGTTCATAAATAAAAATATGATATTAATTTAAATAATTTTGTTCTGATAAAATTGTATAGCAATTTTATTGAATTGAATGAAGTTTTAATATTGTTTTTAAAATGATAATGTTATTAGAACACGAAAGTATTTAATTCAAGATAGTATATAGAGTAGTAGATTTATGTGTGCGTGCGTCGTTAGTGGCAAATGGCGTTTTATATTACAACAATAAATTTATTATTTGTTTTGTTTGAAAAAAAAAAACACTTTTATTTTGGGGGAAAAAAATATATATTAGGGTTTCATTTTGGAAAAAAAAAATTGTATTAGAGTGGTTAAATCTGTGGTTTCATTTAAAGTGGTTCAGTACCACTTTAAATTATCACTTCCACCCTGTATAAATTATTGTGTAGCGGACATAAACGCAAGCGGATCGCTAGTGCGTCATATATAAGTATTTAAGAAAAATGCCTTAAATTGAAATAATAATAATTATATGTTTCAGGACAAGCATTTACAAGACATTCAATTAGAAATCGAATGTCTCCTGTAGAAAAAAGATCTAAGGAGAATATTGTTAAAGCGCAGGGTACAGGCCTTAATACATATATATTTTGTACTTAATTTCTTTTTAAATTCAATTTTCAAAAATGTTTAAAATTATTAAAAAAACAAAACAAAATATTTAAAAAACGAGTAATTTTCCACAATATTTTTTCGTATTAATAGATGCTGCTTTTTATTGTATTGTAGGTATAGATTTTTTTAACTTTTTTATCAGCTTCACGCTGTATCCCGCACATAACGGGGTAGGCAAAGGGAAGCTAGTGTTAAGATACTCCGTTCCCCACTTTCGGCCGAATTCTGGAGGCGTTGCGTGTTGAGTGGCAGAACTCAAAGCCGCGCTTAACCTCGAAACCAGAGCGAAGAAATGGAAATATAAATTTAAGTAAATATTTCATCTCCTCGAGTGGGGACCGAACCCACAAGCAGTCGATTTTACAGTCACACTTTTGTGCCACTGCGTCACGACTGGCCTCAACGTACAGTAACAATAACATTAATTAAAATATTTAATTTCAGCCACGGTGAAATCTGCGTCTTCATCGCGCGAAAGTTCAATTGACAGAAAGACGTTTGTATTAAAAACAGATAATAAATCCCCATCGACCAACACTAATAGAAATTGTTAGTATAAAAATCAATTTTAAGGTTCGTTATAAGTTATTTTCTGAATATTTATTGGGGCATTGCTGCTGTTAAGTGTAAGGATCTAAACATCAAGCTTCGCCTTGTTATCAGGGCGAGGAAAATTTTAATAATGTAAAAACCCAAGGAGAAAAAAAAGGTGCAATTGTCGCGTTTGCAGTTTAACGCTGCGCCACTACGGCCTCTAAAAAGCTAATGATAGCTTACTTAGAAGGAATTGCCTTTATTTACTATACCTGTAGATAGCAAAAACTTGTCAAATAGTCTTTAAATACATTGCTTTATGTGAATTTTATTGAAAAATATTATATTAAAGAATCTAATCTAATTAAACATGATGTATTGATTTCCAATACTGTACAGGGTATTACTAAAATTTATTAATAATTATTATATAGTTTCAGCTGCAGTGAAATCTGCATCGTCGTCTCGCGAAAGCTCAATTGACAGGAAAACATATGCATTAAAAAAAGAAAATAAATGTCCACCGTCGGCCAATAGGAATTGTTAGTATAGAACTGTGTCATAGAGTGTCCGATAAGTTATTGATAATTTAATAGGGACTTACATTATGGTTCCGAGGCCGGTCGTGGCGCAGCGGCACAAAGTGTGACTGTCAATCCAACTGGTTGTGGGTTCAATCCCCACTCGAGGAGATGAAATATTTACTTAAATTTATATTTTCATTTCTTCGCTCTGGTGTCGGTAGGAAAAGTGCGGCGTTGAGTTCTGCCACTTAACACGCAATGCCTCCAGAATTCGGCAGAAAATGGGGAACGGAGTCTTTCAGTATTCAGTTCCCTCTGCCTACCCTGCTGTGTGCGGAATACAACGTGAAGCTGATTTTTATTTACATTATGCTTATTATCTATTGTGAAATTTATTTTATTAGAAGCTAGCGCCAGCCCGTGGTGTAGAAGCACAAAGTGCGATTGTAAACACCCCACTTGCGATAAAGAAATATGTATAAAATTTATATTTTCATTTTCTTTGCTCTTGTGTCTATACAAAAGCGCGGTGTTGAGTTCGGTCACTCAAGAAGCAATGCCACCAGAAATCGGCGGAAAGTAGGGAATGGAAATGTTTTATTAGGAACAGAGTATCTTAACACTAGGTTCCTAAGTTCCCTCTGCCTACCTTGTTATGTATGTGACTCAACGCCGCGCTTTGTTTCGTTATATGAAAATATTAAATTTTTCATTTCTTCCGGTGGGAATCGAACTCACAACATGTTGCGTTTACAGTTGCAAACTTGTGTCCCTCTGCACGACTGGCCTCTTTGTTCATATTATTAATATTTCTTACCTCTTTTCTCTTAACTGTTCCAATTACTAACATTATTTTCTAGATTCCAGCTACAGTAGCAAAAGCTTTAAGCCCCAGCTGGAAGATATCAAGAGTTCATTTTTATTGTTAAATAAAAAAAAAGTTATAAATAAGAAAAATAGAGAAAATCAAGACCATAATGGTAAAATCTATAGACTTTCTTTCAGTTTGTAATAAATCCATTATAAATAATTATTAAATATATAATATATAGCTATAATTTCTTATTTGAATAGAATTATTGGCTCTTTGGCACTATAATAGGCACTTATATGAAAATGTGAAATAGTGAATGATTTGAAATAATAATGATATTTACAAATTTCAATTTGTAAATATCAAGAAATAATGACATTAAAGCTTCTTATTGTTATCACAGTTAAAAAATAAACATGTTTTCACTTTAATATATTTTATTATAAATTTCAGCTACCAAAAAAGTATTGAAACCTCAACTTAGTGAAATAGAAAGGAAAAAGAAACTTATAGAAGCAATGAATAAGTTCAAGACAAAAAAATATTGGCATGATTCAAGTATGTCATTCAAAATAATATAGAATATATAATTATATACTAGAAATGTCCTATGAAACAATAATAAATAATATCTTCAAGCATTTTTTTACACCCAACACAAGAGATATGTTATAAGTTTAATGGGTCTGTCTTTGGCACTATAGCTCCTGAATTAATGAACTGATTTGAGTGCTTCTTTTTAATTGAAAGCCTTGGTTCTTGGCTTTAGTTTGTTGTGGTGTATATTTTATGAAAATTAGATCAGTAGTTTAAGAGCAGAGCAGCAGAGTATGCACAGCAAAAGTAGTGTAAAGATTTCAAATTTTCTGCCCATTTCTTTTAAGCAGAATTTCAGGCATTGCAGTGGCAGAACTCAAGACCATGGTCTGTGTTCCAGAATGTGTATAAGGAAATAATTAAATTATAATAGATATTATGAGTGGGGATCGAACCCATAACTGTCCTACTGCACCAAAAATGATTAAGTCAATAATATAATTGTTTTTAACAGTATTACAAACACAAACAAAGTATAATGAAATTGTATTGAATTTTTCAAATAGTTTTATTTTCTCTTTTGTTATATATATATTATTGAAAATAGAATTAATTATTTTAACAATATATTTTTGTTACAGAATACGAGAGAATTGAAGGGCTCAATTGGATATCGTGGAAATAAACTCCAGTTGGACTTCTTTATATTTTTTTACTTATATAAACTGTGATATTACAGTTTGAAAATTTATGAGGACTAAGCATAAATAAAAAAATGAATAAAACATTTTAGTTTTCCTTTGAACCTGATCCTTTTCCACTTTTGTCTTTTTGATCTTTATCATCTTTTTCATCCTTGTCCTTTTTTATGGTAGACATAGCATTTCTGATGGCTTCACTCTGAGGATCTACTCCAGGAAGGTTCTCAAGGACACTTTGGAGGAATGCAGGATCATTCATAACCTCTGCATATTCTTCAGACACATCCATGCTCTCTTCAGCCTGTGGAGCTTCTTGCTGCATACTCATTTGCATAGCTAGTGCAATCTGTTCTTCT
>DWQW01012672.1:0-10682 GCA_018249695.1 Heliconius erato demophoon | reverse complement strand
GTTACATTAGAGTTAAATTAAGTTTTAAATCCAATTAAAATATATGTTTACGGCCAAATATTATCTTTATTTTAAAGTGGTTATATTAACATATGTGGTAATAAAAAAAGAAAAGAATAATGAAAGCCGAAAATATATAATACTTCAATACTCAGAAAAAATGTACTAACAAGTACAGATGCCCAATAAAGTCGTTTAATTGATGTAATAAACCTGCTTTGGTCGGTCGCTGTGTAATGTTTTTTCCTATATAAAAAAATTCTTATTATATACTTTTGAACAAAATGAGTTGTAAGTTTTGTATAATTTGTCATTGTTTTAATTAATCAACTCAGTTTTCATTTAAAAAGACTTAAAGTCAAAGTAAAATTCTTATTCTTAATACTCGTGATAGTCTAATAAAATGCTAAGAATATTGTGGACCTTCCCATAATTTATAGCTTCATTATTCAGCCTATTCTGCTGTCAAATAAAATTTAAAATATAAACATAGATACATAGCGTTGTATGTAGAGTAAAAATATGGCATTTGTTAATTTTTCCTCTATATTACATTACGCTTTGATCAGTAAGAGTGGAATAACAGAAAAATAAATTGCAAATATGAGAGAGATTGAGAGCTTCCGTGCATATGCCGCATAAACGGTTAAAGTTTTTTTTTTACCTTAACCGTTTTAAGTTTGGGATTTACCCAAAGGTTCAATTTTTTTTTGTTTATTTATGGAAAAAGACAAGGCAAACAAGCGTACGGGTCACCTGATGGTAAGTAATCACCGTCGTCCACGATCCTGTGTAAAACCAGAGGAGCTACAGGTGCGTTGCCGGCCTTTAAAATTAAATTATTAAATATTTTTTTTCTAAGGATAATCTCCAAAATAGTGTATATAACAGTGATAAAAAAACCTATTTATGTCTAAGATCACAAAATTTGAATATATCTGAACACATAAAACAAAACAAAGTATTTAAGTTGATTGATTCGGGCCGCTAAGTATTCGTGCAACAAATTGCATACATTTTAACAAGTTCATATAATAACTTCAAAGCACGTCTTACGAAATCATATACGATTATATTTTTGTTTATTTATATAAATTATTTAAATATACTTAATCTGTTCTCGAAAAAGTTTAAATGAAGATCATTTTTTTTTATTAATGATTACAATAAATGTGGAGTCATTTAAGATGATTAGGTATATAAAAAAGAGATTTAATCGATTGTGTTATCTTTGACTTTAACTATAATATTACTACTAACTAGATAATAAGATAGCCAATTAAAATCAAATTTTGTTTATCCTTTGATAAGTAATTTGTTCTTTATATTGTGTCCTTGCCTCCCAACAAATGAGGCTTTCACTGAATAATATCTTAATAGATAGGCAGATTCAAGATGAAGGTTTAAATATATAAAACAAGTATATTATATAGGTGTTATCCAAGCGGTTGATACCATGAGCTAGTTGTAATTGAAATAATATTGAAGAAATGAAAAAAAATCTGTTTTAATATACAGGGTGTTACGCGATCGACGGATCAACGATTGTCTATGGATAGACGACCTCAGTACCTATCCATTGTACACAACATGTATGTTAGCCGATTTCCTGTGGTTCGCTAGATATGTAAGAATTTGTGATTTTTTGGAAGAAATCGGATTCTTGAAGAAAATTGGCATACGTTGCGTCTGCGTTCGTGATTTTCATAGCTTAATTCACTCTTAATATAGCTATTGAGTTATTCCTACTGTTGAGTAGGCATTTTGTCAAAAGTATCTTCTTATAAATCTTGGAAATAATATGGAAACAAAAATTGACATTGTCCTTGAAATTTTGATGAGTACGTAAGCAACATTCATTATCGTATTTTAGACTACAACGGGACTTAAAAATAATGCTAAAAAATAAGACATACATAGGTAATGTAAGAACGTCGTAACTTAATAATTTTCAATAAATTTTGCAATTGAAGGATAAAATTGCTAATGAATTGACTATATTTGGATTGTTACCTTTTTAGAACCATCTGGACTGACTCAATCTAAGTTGTTTAAAACGGAAGTTCTATATATAGTAAATAAATATATGTTAATGACAAGATACATGTGTATAGATACTATTTAATAGTTAGAAAATAGAATTACGTATTAATAGTGTTCAGTGATTACACAGATGTCCATTTTGAGAGGAAATTGTAGACTTCCAATAGTTTTTAAAAATAGTTTATGGTTTAGTAAAGTTTATAGTTTACCCAGTTTAAAATAATATAGTTGTTTTCTATAGTTTAAAAAAATAATTCACATATTTTTTTTATAAACTAAAAAAACTGGAGGAGGTGTGATATGTATATATAATGTTGTAAGTATGTAATTATTCCATATATCCATATCTAAAAAGAAACAATTAAGCATTATATTTATAATCAAAAGGGAAGAAAATACGTGAAAAAATCGGGCATAATAAGAAAACAACATATATTTACTAGCTCTCACATACTTTACAAAAGCAAGGAAGAGCGGTACGTGTAAAGCTTTCAATAAGGAGATGACTAATGGCGCAGAACACAAATACTTTAGACAACTGTCGATATTGTAGTGTTCGCAAAAAATATTTTGCCTCGTATTTAGTTAAATAATGACCTTAAATGAGAAGAGAGTGGGGAAAACTGTATAATTTTCTGCTTTAGTCTAATAAAATATTCTATTTTGTACATATAGAAATCCGTAAAGTATTAGGCATTACATAGTCTTGACAGTTTTGTTCTATTTAGAACAATAACACTTACAAACAAATCCCAGTCAAAATAAATATATTTTCTGAGAAAAGCAATACGTCTTTAAGATAATAAATTATCGTAGTAGAGATTATTACAGCAAATGTCTATATTGATAGAAGGTATAATAACTTTTGGATAAGCAAAAAATATATATATATATGTATAAATTAACATTTATAACATCTGTAGCACTATTTAGGTGAAGGTTGATATATACAGGATAGCCACGGATTACGAGTTTCTCCATTCAATACAATGTTTCGAAAATTTTGCGGAAAGTGGGGATCAATTTACGGAGTGTTTTAACACTAGTCTACTACTACTACTCTGCTATATGCGTGATTCGATGTAAATAAATAAATCTAGTTTTTTTTTATAAAGTAGGGTAATAATAAAATCTCAATTTTGCTCTTTAATATGGGATGAATTAATTATTTTGATAATAGCAGATTGTCAATTGATATATTTTTAATATTAATAATGTTTAATAATGTTGATTTTGGCTTTTGGATTTGAAAGAAAGTATTTTATTAATATAATTCCCGAGTTATCTGATAAAATATAACCGTCTAGCCTCAGGATTTGGAATTATCACTTTATTTTTAAAATTATCTAATTATATAAGCCCTTTTATTACATTTATGTTATGCTAGTATACAGTTACTATGTTTTGCACTGATTTTATTTTCATTTTAGTTTATTTTGCACATTTTAAAAACAAAAAAAATTGTACCTAATAAAACAAACTTGACTATACATATTGTTTTACTATGCGTTAGTAAAACATATCTATATGTAAAAAAATAGTAAGGAACGAGGTATCACACTAGGTTCCTATTTCTTATCCTAGGTCTTCTATTCTGCTATATGCGGAATACCACGTGAAGATAAAAAAAACATAAATAAATTAAATACCATGACTCTTTAAGAAAGGAGAGTACAAACACAATTCTTATTTTTTCCTTCTTAAGTCTAGAACCCTAGACTGAAATCTGAAATTCTAGACTTTGATATTTGGCACGCAACCTTCAGAAAAATAGTCTTAACAAACCGACAAACACCCGGATCCATCCATCTATAAAGGTTCCATATTAGTACTTTTGTGGTACGGAAACCTAAAAACAAAACTTTAATTGTTTTCTCCAGAAAAATTCAACGTACCTGACACTAAAGTCATCCATATCTGCGCCCCCAGGTGTGTCGCGACGGCCCCCACGTACAACGCCTTCCAGCCCCTTAAGTTGGCACTGGACCCAGATTTAGTAAGCCACGCCGCTATTACTAGCACAGCGAGCGCTACGTGGAACGGCTGTGTCGTTTTTGTTGCTATACTGTAACAAAAAAAGTTAAATTAGTTATTTTTTTACATATTTTTTGATTTTGGAGGATTAATTGAGTTGTATCCTTGTCATTATGGTAAATGACAATATGACAAGAATTTTACATATATAATTGTGTGTTTATTTGGAGATTTAATTATTTTTCCAATTGAAAATAGGAAAATGGAATATAGTATAATAATTGAATTTTGAATGATATTTTCGGATACTCGTTTGAGAATTGATAGTATATAAAAAAAATTACAAGAACAAAAATATCAAAAAGAAAATTAAAAGGTAACCAAATTAAAAGTACATTTCACGTATAAAGGCAATGCGCGAAAGCCAAATTTCCTTTGTAATGTAATTCTAATAAAATATTTTTTTCATATATTTGTTTAATTATCGTGTAATTAGTGTGTACTATGCGTGTTTGATAACACAGCAACGGGGGCTCTATTTTTCATGTATATATCTATTTATCAATTTTATCTTTGACGGTTTACGATGATAATAAGAAAATTGTGTTATGTAAAGACTTTATATAATTTCATAGACTGATTTAATGATTATAAATGATTGACAACTTCGATTTGGTAATTGATTCGATTCGATTTGGATATAATATGTCGATATTGTTTACAATACAAATTTACACAATTCGAATTAATCCATAGTTATCCATTCCATATTATTCAGTGGTCAACCAGTATAGAGCTTTTAATGTGGTCGCAGCTATAAATTCTATAAGCCTACGCTAGAGTGACTTGCTAGTTATCTCTGAAGCGTAGTAGCAATACTAGTACCTATTCAGATTCTGACTTCATCATCAGACCAGCTTGATGACCATATTTTATTCCATTTTTTATTTAAGAGTAGCTGTTGAGTTTCTTGCTGGCTCTTCTCAGCAGAACTACCTTCCGAACCGGTGGTAGCTTTTTTTTGTTTATATGTACATTCGACGATTCAAAAGTGCTTATAAGAGTCTATTTCAATAAAGAATATTTTGAATTTGAATTTGAATTATTGTTACCTGATGATGACAAATGCTTCAATTACCACAAATGCACCAAATTTGGTTTTTTAGATTTTACTCCATAGTTACAAGTCGACCTAGTAAAGTGAATTGAAAAAAAAATAGCAATTCATTTCATTATAAAAGAATCTTCTTTGTAGCGAACGACACAAAAATATAGCATTTTAGTTATCTTTATCGTTAAAGATATTGTAACGATTTTTTATCTAACATCATTCAATGTCGCTAAGAAATTACTTAGAAAGTCCATATTATCGCTTGTTATCAGTCGTTTTTCTACTAACACAATGTTTCAATACTAAAAAGTATGTTTTACTTGGAAGCAATACAAAGTAGTACTTCACTTTTAAGTTATGTTATCTTCAAGCTGTGTCTCCTACATAGCAGAGTAGGAAGAGGGAACCTAATCTTACAACTAAACTCCGCTTACTTTCCGTCAAATTCTGAAGTGCGTGTCGAGTTGCGGAACTAAACACCGCGCTTTGCCTGGTTATCAGAACGTGGAAATATTAAATATTTCATAAGCGTTTACAGTCGTCACGACGATCTCTACGTGTATTTTCATTTTTTTTTTCAAAACAAAATTTGTCAGAAAACGCCAAAAGTGAGATTTTACGTTATTTATTCTAAACACATTAGACGCAGTAGAATTCGTAGTTTCGCCATCACCATATAAGGGAATTAATAACTTTAATTCCCCGCTCTCCCAAGACAAAGAGCGTTGAGTTCCGCGATTCTAAGTCAAAAAGATTAACAAGCTATATGTCGACGGCATTTGATCCGGCGATAAACATAATATTTTAATAATAATAATTTATTACTCATCTATAGAGTTTTATCTATAGCTATTTATATTATCTAAGGGTTAGGGCGTGACGATAAATCACACTTCATATTCAATGGGACTGGTCGATTGAAACCAATAAAGTCAATTGTATACACAAAAATGTTAGATTGGTAGCAGATTCATGATTTATTAGTTATGATAAGTTAAGTATTTGTGTTATATGAAGAGTATATTAAGTTTTATTAGCTTCACGTTGTATCCTGTATATAGGAGGAGAGTAGCGAAACTTAACGCTGCGCTTAGCTTGTTACCAAAGTGAGAATCGAACCTGCAACCGTCGCGATTACAGTCAGACGCTGTGCCGCTGTGCAACGACGGCTTTTATATAAAATGCTTATTTTAACATCTTACTTTACATAGTCGGTCGTAAACGCTTAAAGTATGTTGTAAAAACAACATATATATGTATAATTTCCATATATATAATTGTATAATTTCTTCTCAAATATGAAACTGAGTTAAGATACTTCATCATCATCATAATACAGACTATTTTACTAAAATATATATTTGAGTTCAAAGTTGTTACGAGAAATACTCGGGAAGTAAACTATCTATCCAACGTTGTTTTTATAACTTCACGCTTTATAGTCTACTCTAGCCGGGTAGAAGGAGAGATCGGAGGGCCAAACGCTACGATCTCTATATACCTCTTTTGCTTCTTACACTCATCAACTGCTTCATACATGCTCTCCGGGGCTCCTCATGCTTTTCACGTGACATCCTACAGTATCTTCGATACTGTGTTCTCGAACCGTCAGCCGAGGTCTGCCCCTGCCTCTCCTACCGCTCACTCACTCACGTTTTAATGGCAGTTAAACACTAATTGACGTTTCTAGGTGCGTGAAATTGATATCGTAGCTATTGCTATCAATTGGCGACGTGCGTTCAAGCACGTCACGCTGTGATAAAATGAAGCACTAGTTAAGCTGGATTAGTTGGTAAATTTGCTTGATGGAACGATGTAGTATAAGTGAGCATCTATTTATTTAAGATATGTAAGATTTTTGAAAAATAAAGAAGCACAATTTGTTTAGTAGTATAATACAATCTTATACTTTTCCCACATATCAGGATAGCCGATAGGCAAAGAAGACCATATTAACTGTGGCCGTCGTGAGCCGTGACGTAGTGGAACAGCATTTGACTGTAAAACCGCGACGATTTTATTTCGCCTCTCTGAAAATAGATACTAAATACTGCGTTTGGTTCTGCTGATCAAGGAGAACGAAGCAAGCTAAGCAGGGAACAGAGTCTCTAAACCCTAGGTTCCCAGGGTCCCTCGCTTACCCTCCTATGCGCGAGATAAAACTAAAAATATATTAAGAATACTTATTGCTTAGAAATAGAACACCTCTGTTGACTGTTTTCGATAAGAATTCAATTTGTCGATAATTACTAAAAATCTTGTAATGTTACCGGTGAAAGGATTTAAAATGAATGTGTTAAAAGCATTCTTCAATTAAAAGATAATGAGGTGGACTTTAATTGTTCTTTTTTTGTGTTTCCATCCATCTATAGTTTTACATTGTGTAAGGTAGTTTACTATACATATTATTCGTAGATTTGCTTTCATAATAACAAGGTTAATTGTCGATTTTACTCCCACATCACGATATACAAAGGGAACCTAATGATAAGACACTCTGTTCTCCACTTTACGCCTAATTTTTTGATATATTACAGTGTAGTGTCTACTTAAGTTTCAGTCACTATGTGAACAGTTTCATTTTAAATTATCTATTGATAGCGTAGCACCAGACGGTCATATGACTCACTCATTGCAAAGATACGGATTTTAGCACAAATAATAAAAAAAAACTAGCTGTGTAACACGTTCATATGTGAATATTTTAAATGTTCAATTTACAAGACATTACGTGGGGGTGACGGACCTTAACGCCGCGTTTTGTCTTGATACCAGAGTAAGGAAATATAAATAGTTTATGCTCACCACTGGGAATCGAACCCACAACTGTCTCGTTTACATTCTCCAGCGCCACAAATTCCTCGATGTTTTAATTATTTAACACAATACAAAGATTATCTCCGTACATTAAAGTCGGTATAGCCTTAACAAAACAAAATTCTTATGATAAAATATTCCGGACGCGTCCATTGTAATCGGACAATAAATAAACATACACTGTTTTAGTACAAATCAAAATGTCCCACACGACGCGGTGGTTTAATCTTGTGTAAT
Organism: Heliconius erato demophoon; assembly: GCA_018249695.1. Lineage (NCBI taxonomy): Eukaryota > Metazoa > Arthropoda > Insecta > Lepidoptera > Nymphalidae > Heliconius > Heliconius erato. Next base: position 2,500 of record DWQW01012672.1, on the reverse strand, counting down.
GCTTGATATTTGAAAGAAAAGAAAAGAAAGAAAGAAAAAGAAAGAAAGAAAGGAAGGAAGCGAAGTGAATTATTCATTTTACTTTTCTCTGAGTCCTCTTAAAGCGAGTTTTTGTTGATGTTTTGGAGAATTTCGTGTTCAAGTTCCAGTATAAAGTATCAATGGGAGTGTAAGGATGGTAAAATATTTTATTATCAGCTTCATGCTGTATTTCGCATTTAGTAGAGTAGATAGAGGGAATGTAAAGAGAGTGTCAAGACACTCCTCGTGAACTGTAAAATCCATTCTGTGTTTTTACTAGAGGGATGAAATTAAAATAATTAATTATTCAGATTAGAAAATAAACCCACAACTGCCGCGTTTACATTCAGACGCTTTGAAACTATCGCCTCTTAACATACTTGTAGTTTTCAATTGATATTTTCGATTATTTTCGATTAACTTTAATCGAGCCGTGGGGCTCAGTTATGTCAATCAATACACAAAGTCTCGAAAATTGGGTGGAAGTGAGAGACGGACTGTCTTAACTTAATTTTTACTTAGGTTTCGTATGTCTCCCATATGCAGGATAAGGCGTGAAACTTTCATTATATTATTAAATATTATGCAAGAAAAAAGATATAAAATAAATAAAACAAATTTTACAAAATAATATAGTGCAACCCTAAAACAATAATAATAAATTACGAATGGCCGTTGCGAATCAAAATTTGTCAAATAAAAAAGCTAAGTTCAGTGTTTACGGATGCAACTTGATTGCTTTGAGCAAAAAACTCAAAAACAAAAATGATTTATTGTATTCCCATATTAAATATATTATATTAAAATATATTATATTATTTATAGTACTCTTATAGTTATGTAAAGAAAAAAATAAAATAAATCAGCTTCACGCTGTATCCCGCACACAGCAGGGTAGGCAGAGGGAACAGTGTTAAGACACTCCGTTCCCCACTTTCTGCCGGATTCTGGAAGCATTGCGTGTTGAGTGGCAGAATTCAACGCCGCTCTTTGCCTCGACACCAGATCGAAGAAATGGAAATATAAATGTAAGTAAATATTTCATTTCGTCGAGTGGGGATCGAACCCACAACCAGTCGGTTTTACAGTCACTCTTTGTGCCGCTGCGCTACGACTGGCCTCTATGTTTATGTCATAGTTATGTATTATATACTATTAAAGGTTAATAAGTAGGTTTACATAGAAGTTATTGTGGTGCAGGGGCACTGAAGTTGTAGGTTCAATTTCCACTCGTGTGAATGAATGCTACCAAGGCAAAGCGCGACGTTGAGCCACTCAACGCGCAATGTCTCGAAAACTAAATGAAAAGAAGGAAACAGCGTGTCTTAACACTAGATTCCCTCTGCCTATCCTATACAGCGTGAAGTGAAGAAAAAACGTTTTCTTAAATAATCCAATATGGATATTGTGTTACGCTTAAGATATTTATTTTTCAACTAAAAATTATGTACAAATTAAAATTCACTTTTCGATGAAGTCATAAAACGCGTTAAATCGTCGTATGTAATAATATGTAATTATTTTTTTATATTAATAATGCAATCTTGGCTATTACACGGACATAATCTGATTTTTAAGTTTGTACACATTAATGTATTTTTAATGACTTAACATTAACTTAATAAAACAAAATAAAAACTGGTATAATTTTTTTTTATATCACTTTGCCCTTAACTTTCCAACTGTTTAAGGGAGTTAGCGGAACTTAACGCCGCAATTTGTTTTATTCTCCAGTATTTATAGATATACAGGGACCATAGTGTTCGATTATGTTTTAAAACCGACTTAAAGATATTGCGTAATTTCTCAACATAAGAACGTATAACTCGGTATATCTTTGTATGGTAATCAACTAATCATTTAAAATACAAACAATAAAGGTGAAAGGTTGTGTAGTTTCGTGTTATGAGAAAGTTAAAATATGTCAAAAGTTACAGTTTTAAACAAAATATTTTGTTATTTTTGTATCCTGCACATTATGTGTGTTATTAGCAGGGGAACCTGGGTACCCAGTGTTAAGACACTTCCGTTCTCCACTTTCCGCCGTTGTTGTTACACGTTACGAAAATGAAAATATTAATTATTACAGTCTCTCGAGTGGGAATCGAACTCATAACCGTCACGTTTACTGCTTCAAATAATAAAATTTCAAATTCGAATTCAGACTCACGGCCATCCAATTCAGCAACTATGCTGTAATTGCTCATTAAAAATGACAAACCTATAAAAGGAACTTAAACCTCGTTGCACCGAAAAGAAAGCCTTTCCATAAGTATAAATAATGTTACATAATATTTATTATATTATTTTTAATATATGCTAAGGAGAAAGTTCCCATAGAGCGGTCACTCGTTGTGTGTATAAATGATTGTATGTAAATTTTGCTGTAAGGAAGTGTATACAACGTGTTTTATTTGATTTTTGACCTTCACAAAGGAGCAACCTCCTTTGTTTGGTTGAACATGTTAATCTCAGGAAC
>DWQW01012671.1:0-10682 GCA_018249695.1 Heliconius erato demophoon | reverse complement strand
TACCATTCGTGATTCCTCTCAAATTCAACGGTTTTAACGAATGTCTGTCTAAGCTCATCGTGGCTCTCATTACATTTCTTTTTTCTTTTGTTTTCATATTAACAAATGATTGGTGTCGTTTAGGTGTTGATGGCGTACTTTGTATATCAGTTGTTAGAGTTACAGTGCTGGGCGTAGGTGTGGGTGGATAGAGTGCATTTACGAAGCTAGCATCGAATTTCGAAGTTAAGCGAACTTTGCTGTGGAAAATGGTGGATTAATATATATTTTTAAAATACTTTTCTAATTGTGTAACTATACTTTTATAATATTAGAAATGGTGGATTATTAATTTTATTTGTAATTGGTTATAATTAATAACAAAGGTATATTATAGTTGAATTCACACTATGATTTCAATGTGTTAACCATTTAATAATTTTGTAAAATGTTCTCAATTTCCTATTCTATACTATACTCTATTCACGAAGGCATAAGATAAATAGGTAAGCAAATCAAAAAAAGGCTTTTTTATTGGTCACGATTGATGGAGTTTAATAGTATTAAGTAATAAAAATATGTATGAATCAGATTCACGCTAAAAATATGTATGGTTTTATGGATATAAATAATACTATTGAACTATAGATAGAACTTATATTTGATAATAATTATGATTTAAATTTATCGAGTTCGTCGATGATGAAATTATTTTTATAATTATATTTTCAAATTTTATATGCACATGCACAATATACAATTTAACAAAAAAATAAATGAAAAAGAAAATGAATATTATAATAAAAAATAATGATTGTTTTCGTATTTAAAGTCAGGAACATTGTAAAAATCAAAAAATGTTTATATTCACCCCAATTTACGGTATCATAAGTTACATAAATTATTTTCTTCATTTTTAATAATGTTTAATTACTTGACGTGTAGGACACCCAAAAGTCAACTTGTTTTCAAACTTTAGGCGCACTTTAATACTATAAAAATAAACTACTACAATAAATTATAGAGTACAAGTTCTGAGAACATTAACAATCAAATGTGATGTTTTGTCATCGGTCAGATTAAATCCATCATTTTTATTATCGATCTACCTGTATATTAGACAATACCGTTGTGATTCCGTTGTTACTTTTGTTGTTTTTATTAAGTTTTTTTGTTTTGTTACGTGTAAAGTTGTTTTCTGATTAAAAAATTAAATTAAATTAGCTTCACGCTGTATCCCGCACACAGCAGGGTAGGCAGAGGGAACCTAGTGTTAAGACACTCCGTTCCCCACTTTCTGCCGGATTCTGGAGGCATTGCGTGTTGAGTGGCAGAACTCAACGCCGCGCTTAACCTCGACACCAGAGCGAGAAAATGGAAATAAAAATTTAAGTAAATATTTCATCTCCTCGAGTGGGGATCGAACCCACAACCAGTCGGTTTTGCAGTCACACCTCGTGCCGCTGCGCCACGACCGGCCCCGTTTTCTGATTTATTTTGTTATATTGTTTTTTTTATATTTTAAAATATAAGTAAACCTGGACCAAATTAAATAGAAATTAAAAAATGTCAAAAGTTTTAGAAACAGTATTTGTTTATCTCATGCCAAAATTAATAGAGTATAGTATTCATCTAAATATTATATACAAAATGCTCTAATGAGTGTTAACATAAAAATGCCTACTGTAAATTTTTGTGCGTCCTCTACATTTAGCAGAACATGAAAAATATTCAGTAAGGTCGATGAGTCGTGGCCGCCTTGAAGTTAGCTATAGATGCAAATATGCGCAATTGACATAAGATTTGTTTATTCTCCAAAGGAACGTCTAAATTTAGGGCGGCCACGGCCCGTTCTATACTACAATTGGCCTACAAATATATTATTGAACCATAACGAATTAACATTAAAAATGTTCCTTACTATACAAACATATATGTATAAATAGATTTATAATACTTTACCCATTATCCCTCTGCCTGTTGATAGTGGCATAAGCATCCAAATACCAAACTTTGGCACTATTTTCCGCATCATCTGTTCCAGTAAGGAGTACATCCGGACCAGCTTCCAGTTCATCCCATGATATTTCACTTACTGACATCGATACTACATTACTGAAACGTTTTCTCGTATTTATTTATATGCAGTTACATAAAAAAATAGTAAGATTTGTCGTCTCGGGGAAATATAATATTTTCGGTTTAGATTCCTTCGTCTTCAAGTGCCGCAACTCAACATGTATTGTTGTGAAGGCTGGTGGGCGAGGCGAGTTTTTCGCTTTCCGTTGGAGTCTTTGAACTCCTTTGAACTTGTCTTTGACTTCAGTAAGCTGTCTTTTCAAAGCCAGAAAATACAAATAAATCCTCCAAAAAAGATTTGAATACATAAACATTGAGTTTAATTTTTAGTCAGACTCTATTTCATGTATCTAATTTCAAACACCATTTTCACTTCATCTATTTATTGACAAAATGAAATAGTGTAACATATTATAAAAAAAAAACTTACCCTCTCCTATTTTCCATGTCCAGTACATGAACATAAGTTTTCAAATCAACACAAATAACTCTACTATCGTTAGTAGATACAAACAGCAAAGAACCAGATTTATTTACTGCTATAGAAATAAAACTAATATTATCTTTGACGGCACCACTCGTTATAATCTCTTTACATTCACGATCACTACAGTCTTTGTTGAATCTGCGTAGCATTTTGTACTCGTATTGCATTACTTGTTTCTCTTTCAGCGTTATTACTTTGTTTGTGCCTGGAAATATAATATTAAGATTTTTGATCATAACATTTTTTAGTCTTCATGAACATTTTTAATGTTATTCCAAATTCAAAAAACAATATTTTATATAAAACAAAAAAAATATATAACAAGCATATAAAAAAATGAGTTAGCTTTATGAGTAAGGACGTACGTTCGAGTACGTACGTTCTGAGCGTAACCTGTTACGTAAAATTTTTTATACATAAGGTTTTCTATAAGATATATGTGAGGTCATAGCGACGCAGAGGCACAGCGTTTAAGGAATGAATTAACCTTCCCTTAGGGAGATGGCTCTCTCTTCTAGTAATAAAATAAAGAGCAACATTCAAGTTCCGCCATTCGCCATTTTCTACCCTTGTATTCCCTCTTCCTACCCTTATGTATGCGAGAAAAAAGAAAAAGAAACATATAATACCCACCTGGCACAATAACGATATCTAAAACACCTCCCGTATCATCAAAGCAATGTTTCTCCCCCGTTTTCAAGTTCAATATATCCAAACTCTTATTAGTAGCAACCAACACTGTATTCTCACAATTGCTAGGAACACAACACGATATCTGTATATCTTTATAGCTTTCACTAAGACGATACTTTATATCGCCGTTTGTATTATAAACGTAAATTACATGTAAAGTGTGTGTTATTAAAGTTTCATCGTGATTGGACCAGCGACAGTTGATGAATGGCATGTTGGACAATGAAATCGTTACGTTGCTTGGAAAATTATTATTGAGGGCCTCTTCTGCTTCTGTAAACATTTTTTTATTGATAAGAATCTGAATTCCAAAAAAACCAGCCAAGTCCTCCAATAGTCGACTGTACCGACTATTCTTTACCAATTTTACCGTTTTGTACGATTGATCTAAACGGCAAATACATCTTAGAAAAAATAACAAATTCCTTTTCTTACAATATGCAGCCAAAACGAAGCATAAATGGTCGTATCTTTGATTACGTCGGATTAGAATCTATTTTTTTTTGTGTAGTCCAAGGGACACTAGACCTGGATATTTAAAATTTATCCGATCTTGAGAAAAATAGTCTTAACAAAGTGATACTAAAAATGTTTCGCTTTTCTTTCGAAGTAAGGAAACCTAAAAACAGAATCTTACCTTCTTCTATAATCCCATCGCATTGTTGTATATCATCGACGTACCATATCCGTAAAACGCCATTCTCATCTAATGCAGCTATGAAGGGCAAGTTTGAGGGACACGCGCCAACCCAATGTATGGGGGAAGTGCCGTGGAGTTCTTTCTTGAGTTTGTTTGTTGATATGTGGAATAACTATAAGGAAATTATTTTTTTGAAAAAATTGAATTGTGTTAGTTTAACGTAATGAACATAAAAAAGGGTAGTAATTTACCCTCCATCAAGATATTTTTTTAAATATTTTTATTTACAAACACCTTTTTTACTTTTAATTCATAATATCAAACAATAATTCAGGACTTTCTAAATATCCAATCTTAAAATAAAAATGTTTTTTTTGTTTTTATGACTTGATAATGCACTTTCAAATTTATGATTTTAATGGATTCATTTAACTATATAAGGATATTTTTTTTATTTTTTTACTTAAATCTGAATACAAATGATAAATATATTAATAAATATTATAATAATAAGTAATAACATGTATACCTTAATCATGCCAGTCTTTGTACCAATTAACACGTAATCACCCAGGAAACACACAGATTTTATAGGTTCCTTGACATCTATTGTTGAATACCTCATTTCATCCACATTTTGTTCGTGTCTGAAACATAAAAAAGATGTTAAAAAGCAAATCGGAACAGGGTGATGTGTAAATGTTATATTTTTTATCCCGCATATAGCAGGGTAAGCAAAGGAAACCTAATGTTAAGTAACTCCGTTTCCCACGTGTCACTCTCATCTTGATTTTGAGAGAGAAATGGTGTTTTGTCTTTTTACCATAACAGGGAAGTAAAAATAATTTATTTCCTCAAGTATGAATCAAACTCACAACCATCTGCGTTTACAGTCAGACACTGAGTTGCTGTGCCACAAAGGCCTTGCCAACTCATGTTGAAATATTTTTTATTTATAATGGAGATATTATCGCGGTTTATTAAAAGCTTCGCTGTAAGTCCTATCAGTATTTCTTCATATGTTTCTACATATATATCACTCCGGTTTAATAATTTATTTCTTTGCCGGTTCCACAAAACAAACAAAAATAAAAAAAAATAGAATATAAATAAATATATTATATACTTACAAAAACTCAAAATACAGTTCATTTTGACAACACCTGTCTTGTGCTATTTCCCACGCTTTCATATAAAGTATGCCTTTGGACTCGTTCTGCAGTATGCTCTGTACTATATCTGTACACGGATATCTATATAAATCGATACCGTGCGTACTTAAATATTCCTTTATATTGTATAGTAAAGCTTTATCTATATCCTGGAAATTTTAATGAGAATATTATATTAAATAGATGTCAAAAAGTATGGAACGGTCGACAAGTTGTGGCCACTCTGATGTAAAAAAAAATTGATGGACGGCCGTTGATGGCCGATTAGATTTAATTTTTGCATTTTCTATTAATTATTTCCTTCGCAAGTGTATAATGCGCAAAAGTTCAGAAAACCTTATTTTAAGGCGGCCACGACATATCAACCGTACTGTAGATGGGATATATTATAAATGTGTTTTCTATCATATTTTTCCATTTTTCACTTTCTGTATACAGAATGAAATAAATAAACAAAACATGCTCAATTACAATCATCGTAGTGAACTTATACAATTGTGGGTTCAGTTCTCAATTGGTAAAATAGATAAGAGACATTAAGTTCCACCACACACAACAATTCGCAATGTCTCTAAAATTAGGCGTAATTTGGTCAACGGAGTCTCTTAATATCTTCTTCTTCTTCTTTCGTCTCTTAAAAAAATGTTCCCTATATATGGGATACAGTGTGAAACAGTACAGTGTGAAACTAAAAAAAAACTACTCACATCATTCACAATATAATTTTCATACTTCTGCAAATCCAATATGACATCGGCCGGACCCGTCAGCCTAACTTTATTGCCCAAGAATTTCAAATTCAAATACAACTTATTAAATAGACTCCACATATTATTTAAATTTTTAGTATGGCCCAAGTGATATCCCACATACAAAGCTATATACCCATCATCCTCAATCTGTATGGGATAATTGTTTACACCATACTTGTAACTGGTTAGGAGGTCGCCATGTAGTTTCTTCATGTCATCTTCATTAGAGCTAGTTCTCAAATAACCCATAATTAAATCGTGTATTTCATATGTATAATCATGTTTATCCTCGTCGTAGAAGACTATTATAAGCGATTTGCTTCGTAATTGTTGTATTATAGTTTCAATTTCAGTGGTCGTTTTGTTCCATAGCTTGCTGAGCACGTTTGCAGACAGTTTAACATTGTCGGGTAATATTGCGAGCATTTTGAATAGTTTCAACAAATCCGGCTTTAGAGAGTTTATACAGAATTCTATTGTTTTCATAGGATTTACGTCTGACCTTGAGAAATTGCTGTAAGAAGACATAAAACATTGTGAATATTGTTTACATAAAAAAATCTACCACATAACCTATAATAAGTTTTGAAATTGTTAACAGTGGGTTTTTGCAAATCTACTCCTAATGTAAAACACAAACAAAGTTTTTAAGTAATAGTATAATTACTTTGTTTAATATTTATAATTTACCTAGAATAAAGTAAACAATAAAACACTGCCCTTTAATAACATAGATACATGGCTCTATTCCAACTAACTATTAAAAGAATTCTAAGAATATTGCTTTATAAAAATTAAAAAAAGTGAATAATGCTGTATATTGCTTTATAAAAATTATATTAAAAAGTCTGACATGGTTGGTTTCTAATATACTGCATAACCCTGCCATGGTTATGCAGGGCAGTATCTTATTGTACACACTATGGTTGTGGATTCAGTCCTAAAACGGGTCAATCATTAAGATTGCAAACTTCCGTCTATACTAAAAAGTAATAAAAATGATAAAAGCAAACATACAATATAAACTCCTTTTTCTCTAATTTATTTATATAATAATTCCAACGTCTGGTGTCGTGGACCAACCGCTCTTTATTCTCCGCTAGTTCAGCACCAATCAACGCTATGTGAAACGGACTGCCTTTACATATTTCATGTAATTTTTTTGCTTGTCTTGGTAATTTTTTTTCTTCTAGCTCTAAACATGATGCGAATAAACTTAACGATTCTTCTTCAGAAAAATGATTTTCTATCTGAAAGTAAGAAAAGAATATTAATCATTATCGTTTAAAATTGGAGTTGTCGTGGGGCAATGGAACAGCGTCTCAGCGTCAACAGGAAAGTTATAAGTTCGATTATCACGGGGTTATATATTTATATGTTTAAGGCAGTGGTTCCCAACCAGTGGTCCGCAGAAGCCTAAATATGGTCCGCGAACGATTTTAATTTTATTACTGGGGATGGTGAGGCGAAGTTTCTGTTTAATTAGACCAGTTAATTTTTATTATACCTACATGCATAGTGGTCCGTGCTACCAAGAATGACATGAAAGTGGTCCTTGATCAAGAAAAGGTTGGGTTAGGTTAGTAGGTACTTTGTTTTCCTCGGGTATAACTAATCGCGTCGTTGAGTTCTGTCACTCAACACAAACAAGAACTCGATTTTTTGGGTCAAAATTGTATGGAAAAAGTCATAAAGTCAAATGGGGTGCCCACTAGTAACATATAAAACATGTGCAAATCGCCGTATTGTGTAGTACAATGAAATATGTAGATTGTATGTACCCGTTATTTACAGAATAGTTATGAACCAACACCAAAAAGAACATTAATTTCTTTCGGATATTACCGATTTTCAGTTTAGACCTTAATTTGAATGAATATAACCAAAAAAATTATATAACATACAAAATTACTCACTTTAACAATTTGCGGATGAAAATTAGTAACAACATTATTATCACGCGTCGTCACCAATATTTTACAGCCAATGTCGAATCCTTCTACGCATATTTTTTCATTTACTTCATCGAGAACTAACAAGCCATCTTTTAATGGCTGTTCGGCGAAAAGTGATTTAAGTTTATCTTTTAGATCTTGCCAAGTTAAGTCGTAGTTCGATAAAGAGTCCGCGTTGGAACCAATGCTGGACATGGAGATTGATGAGTTCATGTACGATGTGTTTAATGATGCCTTACGATATAATCTGAAAATGAATGTTATATGAAAATAAATGACTAATATTGTATGAGAAACTTAAAAAATGTGAGTGCACAAAAATATTTCTAGTCTCGACATGGAAAATTGAAAAGTTAAAGAGATTGAGTATGACAGAGTGAAATTTTTGATCAAGCTAGCAATTTTTACGAAACAATCTGAAGGCGTATGGAACAAGAGAACTTCACAAAAACAAAAACCAGTGTACGATAACAATAAGTATGTAAATTATACGTAAATATGTTTAATTATCAAATCTCAGCCTGTTTGAAATAAATAATTTAAATAATTTTTTTAGTCGCTTTAATTATAAATAAACTGAAAGTTCAGTTTATACGTAAATATAAAGAGAAGAGGAAATTAAAATATTAAATATTTTCTCGAGTGGGAATCGAACCTACAACCTGTCGCGTTTACAGTCGGTGGCTTTAGGAATACAGAAAAATGTTTGAACTAATACAAAAACATTATGGTTCATATTAAGTTCCAAGGAATTCATATAAATAATCAATCATTCTGTTCTAGTTAACAGAAAGTCGATTTGCCATTCAAGACCTATTTTTTTAAGATCCCATAAACACATTGGATGGCTGTTTAGAAAATATGCCGCATATTAATGTTAGATAATTTTGACATTCATATGACTTTGTCAGTTATGTGATGTGAATGGCTGATTAAACTAATATTAGCTATGACGTATCGTCTAAATTTTGTATTTAGTATTCAAAGATTCTTTGCTAAGAGATACTTAATTGTTGCAAAATATCATGTTATTATAATATAAGAGTATTATGGCATTATTATGGCACAGAGTGTAACTATAAACACGACTGGTTGTAGCTTCGACGCCCACTCGAGGAAATTAAATATTTATTTAAATTTATATTTCTATTTCTTAGCTGTGGTGGCACTCAACACGAAATGCCTCCAATTTTCGGCGGAAAGCGGAGAACGGAGTGTCTTAACACTAAGTTCCTCTGTGTGCTTCCCTCGGTCTTGTTGCATTGAATCATTTAGCTCAAAAAATTTAATGAGCCAATAAGAAAACATGTAATGTTACCCAAAAAAACCTCGCGTGGTTAGCGCAATTACTCATAATATGTGAATTTGAAACTTACTTGTTCTGTTGAGCAATGACGTCGTCTACAGTCTTACAGTTCCCCAAATTGAGCCAGTACACAACACCATTGAAGTCCGAAGTGATCAGTTCAGAATTCGTTCGCAATACGCTAATAGCTAAAGTAGTTTTCCCACAGCCGGACATGCCGTGTAGAGCCAAAATATTATGTCGCGTCAATTGACGTAATTTTGATAACAATTGTTTTTCCTTGAGAAAAGAAAAAAAAAATCTAATAATACAAACCGAACATTTAAGTATTCCATCAAAAAAGTCATATATCATGCTTTAAAAGGCATGTATTTACATACATCTAAATTTGGTGTTAAAATAAATATTATACGGTTAGCAACAATTTTCAAAGTTGAAGTTTCTATTCATATTTTAAACAAAAGTAAGACTCCTATATATTATATATTACTTATTTTTAATTATAAATTGCTTATTTACAAATAAGAAATATTTACTTAAATTTTTATTTCCATTTCGCTCTGGTGTCGAGGAAATGGGCGGCGTTAAGTTCTGCCACTCAACACGCAATGCCTCCAGAATTTGGCAGAAAGTGGGTAACGGAGTGTCTTAACACTAGGTTCCCTCTGCCTACCCTGCAGTGTGCGGGATACAGCGTGAAGCTGATTTATTTATTTATTTACAAATACTTTCGACTGACAGTAATACATTTCATAGTTTATAAAATATGCAAGATATGATGCATTTCACGTAGGGTTAATGACTCCATTACGCAGAAATGGATCCTTATAAAAACCTTTACATCTCGAAATAGTTGGCAGAAACATGACTAATCTACAAAACATGATTTAATTATCAACGTACGTTATTCCGTTATAAAAATATTATTATTTTGCAATTCTCAATAATATTTATTTGTAAAATATAATTACTTTGTATTTTTCACATCAAAATCGTGTTATAATGGAGAACAAAAAAATTGCGGAAAACTCCAATTATAAAATCTTTTAAATTATACATAAATAAAATTTTAAATTATGAAAAAAAAAATAATTAAATTATGTAAAGCTACCTTTACAAATTCAAAAATATTAATGGTTGATGTAAATGTATGTGATATTATAATATTATAACTTTTGATTCCAACCGAAAAGTATATACGGAGTATATTTATTCGTTACTTTCAAAAGTACTCTTTAAAATAAATTGTTAGTGAATGGATCCTGTTCCACATTTCGTTAATAAGATGAATTAAATCGAATTAATAAATAATGCTGACTTTTGCAATTATAGAATCCGAATGTCGAGTCATTCGTCCTTCTTAAGAGTAAATACATATATGTATGTCTAAAGAAAAAAAGAACTAAGATACATTTCTTAAATACATATAACAATTGTAAAAAGCATTTTTAAAAAAAGTACATTCATTTTTCAACTTACCAAAAGAGATCTTTTAACAAAATGATCAGGCAATCTCGGTACATCGCCTCTACTGAGGCTATCCTCAAAACTGCCCATATCGCTGTCGACAGTCAGCAGTTTCCATAGCCAGGCGTGGTTTTCCTCCAAAGTGTCTACAA
>DWQW01012670.1:0-10683 GCA_018249695.1 Heliconius erato demophoon | reverse complement strand
GGAAGGAAATGGTATGTATGTAGCATAATCACGTTTTACATAACATATAATAGTACCAGTTGAGGCCAGTCGTGGCGCAGCGGCACACAGTGTGACTGTAAAACCGACTGGTTGTGGGTTCGATCTCCACTCGAGGAGATGAAATACTTACTTAAATTTATATTTCCATTTTCTTCGCTCTGGTGTCGAGGCCAAGCGCGGCGTTGAGTTCTGCCACTCAACACGCAAGGCCTCCAGAATTCGGCAGAAAGTGGGGAACGTGGTGTCTAACACTAGGTTCCCTCTGCCTACCCTGCTGTGTGCGGGATACAGCGTGAAGCTGATTTAAGGTATTAAATTCTACGTGACTGAATATGAATAAATTTATAATGCTATTCACTTCTGTGGCTGCATTTTTCATCGATTTGGGAAATCCCCGTGACTAAGACCAAATTAAACATTCACTAAGTACGTACTGTTGCCATGTAAATGTTAAAAATGCATGCGTCACGGAGCGTTCACAAAATAGCTCGAATATTTTTTTTAGCTTCACGCTGTATTCCGCATATGGCAAGGTAGGCAGAGATTACTTGATAACTTAGTGTTAAGACACTCCGTTCCCATTAAGACACTTCTGTTCCCCATTTGCCGCTTTCCATCGAATTGAGGCATAGCGTGGTGAGTGTAGGAACTCATCGACGCGTATCGACTCGTTACTAAGGCGTGGGAATAGAATCCCATAGCCGTCGCCGTTATAGTTGCACGTTGTTCCTGCGCCACAATGGCCTTAACTCAATTAATAATATAATTTAAATAAAATTCTAATATTAGTTATAAGAAAACATTTGTGTAATATAATTTTTATACTGACTGTACAGTAGTTTTTTAAAGACTTCGTGATAGCATTCGATAGGGCGCCTGTTTGAATGCAATTTAAAAACACTTAAAAATACCTTTTACTATATAAGCATCAACTTGTAAGTACCTACATGCAAACATACATACATTTATTTGCATATTATATATTAGTATTTATCATCTTCACTCGTCTTTCTCATATTGTTATATGAGTAAGATGATCTAAGACGAAGAGATGAGATAAATCATTCTTTTTTTTTAAATATGCAATAAGCAACAATGTAATAAAATCTAGGAAACTGAATTACACGCACTTCTAATTGTTGTATCGTTAAACTTTGTTATTATAAGTAGATTAGATGATGGAACCTTCGACCTGGTCTGATGATGGATGTGCAAGATGGATAATGGAACCTTTGGAGGACGTGTATTTTTAGTTTTTACACCATTGATTTAGTAATTTCACGCTGAATCCCGCACACAGCAGGGTAGGCAGGGGGATCCTAATGTTAATACACTCCGTTCCCCACTTTCCGCCGAATTTTGGAGGCATTGCACGTTAAGTGGCGGAACTCAACGCCGCGCTATGCCTCGACACCAGAGAACTGTTGCATGTTGTGTGTAGGATATAGGGTGAATCTGATTTAGTTTTTTTTATTTAATTTTATATTAGTGTACACGGATCGGAAAAAAATGATATTTTACTAAGCTAGCTAAGATTCCCGCAAGGATTTCAAATAGCAGTAAGATCGTAAAGTTATCCATACCTATATTATAAATTAGAAAGTAACTCTGTCTGTCTGTCTGTCTGTCTGTGACGCAATCAGGGCCAAACCGCTAATTCAATTATAATAAAATACTCATACAGAGATACTTGAGGGTCTTCGGATGAACATAGGTTACTTTTTTTCTCATATTTGTAATATTGTCGATATATACTAATATATTAAAATATTTTTTAATTTCACAGGCAATTTATTCCGCCATGTTAATAACAACCGACCGTTGCTAAGCAACGGTTTGCAAAGTTTATTTGTTGTTATAAGCAAACGTCACCCAAAATGAGCTTGCTTAACGCATACATGGAATGCGCCGACTCAACCTTATGAGATACATAAAAATAATGTTTCACAAAAATATTGTCCTTTAAATAATGTTTAAAAAAGTCCGCGATACATGTTGATATGATGTTTATCTCTGAAGCTTGAGCAAAGTAACAAAGTAGCAACAAGTAACCATTTTAATTAATTTACTTTATATTTATCGAGTTTTTGTTGTATGTATTTTCTATAATTTGATATTGATCCTTATGAAAATGAATATAATAGTCACTTTTAGCATTTCATCTAGATTGAAATTATAGTTTACTGTATAACATTCTAACAAATAATTAAAGACCACTAATTCGAAATGACCTAACCTATGAGCGGCATAGTATGACCAACGCGAACGGGCAGATGACTTTGACGGTTTTGTAAATTTTCATGCATTTTCGAACTACTGATAAATTTTATGTAATTATTTGCTGTTTATAATTAATTTCTACTTTTCTTATTGATTGATTGACAACTATAATTACTTCTAATGTGATTTTTTACGCCATTATCGTCGAATTAAAGAATAAAGAATTTTTGATTGTTTTAAATAAAAAAATACGACCATTGTTGATATTTGATATTTATAAAATATAAATAAAGCTAATTTATTATACGTATATATTTTTGTAACTTTATGTTCTTTTTACCTATATAATATACTCTGTTAAATGTGCTGATGTCAGTGAATAATTTAATTTACTCATTCAGAAACAGCCTAAAATGTTAAATTATTGATTTGAAGGATTCATAACATTCTTTGTTAAATAACTGTAATAATTGCATATTAACTCTTGTACAATTTTTAAATTAGTTACATATATTATATGAACGAACCGACCAAAAAATCTTTGTATTTACTTGATATTTCTTTCAAGATCGTTCTTTAACTCTGTGTTGAATTAATTACGACTTCTTTCAAGTGACGATAACTTTTTTTTTAATGAACCAATTTTGATGAACTAAACTTTAGTATTTAAGTTGAGTTGAGAAAACAAAGCAATTGGCGAAATTTTCAAGTAAATCGGTTCAGTACTTTCAGAGAAAAATGCGGACAAAAATATGTCGACAGACAGACAGACAGACAAGAAATTCAATAAAAATCTTTTTGCTTTCTATTATTATTTTTAAGTGTCCCTCTATCCATTTCAGTCACAATTACTAAATGTACAGACAAATTATTTTTACTGTCTTATTATATATAGAGATAGAGATTAAAGACAGAATTGTTGGTTATTTCATCTTGGTCGGATGGTTATCTATACCGTTGTTATACACTTAATAAATTGTGGTTATAGTCTTTTGGGATTTTATTTGATACTAGCGGCTTGCTCGCGGCTTTGCCCGCTTGAATTACATGATTATTCATTTAAGAAATATAGATATTACAAACAGCCTTAACTAATAATTAATTGATTTGGATAAGTACTCACGATATTATTTGTAAAATAACTTATCTAGCTTCTGTACAGTTTTTAAATTAGTAACATATATTATTAGTTAAATATATAATTGGTATACAGAATATACATAGAAAACACGTTTTTAGGCATTTTTATATAATCTATAAAATAATCAACATTTTCGGTCAAGTTCAAGTCGTACTCATGCCCCGAGAGTTTCGTACCAGTTTCATGAATGGAGATACACCAAAAGAATAACTAATTAAGTTGTCATTTTGTATCAAATTAAGTACAGATTAAAATTTGTACCTAATGGTTCTTTTCTGTGACACAAATACAATAAGTATTCAATTTTTGAAAAACAATTTTGGAATTTTCCTTTATACGTGCCGTATGTTTTAACTTCTTAACAAATTTGGTAATTGTATATCGACGGGAAGTATCCTATAGTTATGATAGAAAATGCGATAAAAAACGAAGCATAAACCCTCATATTTCATCGTCATTTGATTGCGATGATTTAGAAGATTGGTTTTTTGTGCTCTAACGCCCAATATTAATAATCTATCTCCTGCGTCAATCTTCGATAGTTCCATACATCGTAAGGAAATATAGACTTGAACTTTGAGGTATCTAACCTTTAACCGATCTTTTACAAAATAGTCTTGACAGACGGACAGACGGACAAACAGCAAAGTTATCTTATAAAAATTTTGAAGTGTGTACCCTAAAATACCCTTGGCACATACATACATGCAACATACAGGTGCAATAGTGCAATGTCGGTACGTGTCGTTTGTCAATAGATAGCGTTACTTGTATCGATTTTTTACTATCTCAAATATTAAGGTCTTGAAAACTTTAATACTTATATCTTTTGATAGAGTAAAGCGATTACAATGAAATAAACACTAAAATCTTTCTTGATTTATTTGTAGTTTTTATGTATAAAAGTTGCTTAAATTTATTGTGTACTTTTTACGTGATACGTGTTTACATAAACAGACAAACAGATAAACAGACAAACACAAAAATTCCAAAAATGTTGGAAATGGATTCTGTTAATTATCCTTTAATACCCTGGCTAATTTTTTTTTAATATTTTCAATGTACATAAACGACTTTTCTACAGATTTATTATAAGTATAGATATAGATTGCTCGCAAAACTTATCATATTTAATGTAGAAAGTACTTTAGTTATTTCATATAGTATCTATGTACGCGCGCAAGGAAAACGAGTAAAAAGATTTTTCCCGGGTAAATTAGTAAAATCGATCACTGAAAGTCCAATAAAAATTAGTTCAGTTTTTCTGGATATGGATAGCTCGGAGAAATAGAAAGACAGACAGAGACAACATTTTTAATAATGTAGCTGGTTTTGTTTAGTTTTTTTATTAATATTTTACTATTGTTACGTTTACTTATATTTTTTTCATTTAAAT
Source organism: Heliconius erato demophoon (assembly GCA_018249695.1). NCBI lineage: Eukaryota > Metazoa > Arthropoda > Insecta > Lepidoptera > Nymphalidae > Heliconius > Heliconius erato. The sequence continues at coordinate 5,905 of DWQW01012670.1, read as the reverse complement.
TAGTTAGATATTTTGAAAAACAATTTCCTAAATATATCTATAAGCATTCGTAAAGCTTAAGCGGGCGAAGCTGCGTCCGGGTCCGCTAGTCTATATATATAAAAGGACTTGTGCTGACTGACTGAGGTAAGACGCACGCAGAGTCGTAACCGCTGATGGTAGAAACTTGAAATTTGGGCAGATGTTTATTTTCATATTCTGGACATCCACTAAGAAGGGAATTTGAAAAATTTTAACCCTAAAGGGATGTAATAGGGGTCGAAAGTTTGTATGGAAAAAAAATTAATCTGTACCGATTTTCATAAAATTTGAAATTCAGACTCTTAAAAATATTTCATTGAACACGTGTTTCATGGTTTTTAAGAATTCACCCCCTAAGGGTTCAAATAAGGGGTTGAAAGTTTATACGGAAAAATCTTTAAATTGCCACCGATTTTTATAAAAATTTAAATTCAGACTGTTAAAAATATTTTATTGAACACGTGTTTCGTGGTTTTTTAGAATTCACTCCTAATAAGCGGGCGAAGCCGCGCACGCCCTCTAGTTTTATATATTTGTTCCAATAGATCCAGGACACTACTCAGTAGGTTAGTAGTGATGTCTGATAATGTGTTAGTCTAATTATGTTAGCAGATGATCGTAAATTTTATATGAGAGCTTTCATTTGGAATTAGTATTAAAATAATATAATTTAATAATATTCATGTATGTTAGGGTTGCCAATCGTCCCGTTTCCGAAGGACAAGTCCTGCTTTTTGGGGGGTCCTTGGGTATCTTGGATAGTTTTTTAAAGAGTTCTCTAGAAGCTTTGTTTTAAACCTTCTATAAACCGGGATACAATGCTAATGTTTTTTTTCACTTATCAATAAACAGTACTCAAAAGAGAGAAATTGGCTACTCCCAGCAACCATCTACAACATATATTTTAAAAATTATATATTTATTTAACACAACCACAAATGCATAAGAGTGTGACTGTAACGTGACGGTTGTGTGTTCGATCCTCGCTCGGCGAATTGAATTATTATTTATTAATATTTTCATTTCTTCGCTCTGGCTGGTACCGCTACTCAACATGCAACGCCTCAAAAAGTGTAGAACGGAGTGTCTTAACACTAGGTTATCTCTGTCTACCTTGCTATATACGGGATACAGCGTGAAGTGTTAACTTTTTTATTTCAACCACAAATATGGTTTTATTAACCCTGTTCCTTATACATATACTGTCCTGGCCTTAAACCGAAATGTCATGATGGCCACCCTATATATGGTACATATATCCAGCATAATATCTACGGAGCTCGGGGGAGAAATTAACTTGATAATAAGTGATCGAACGCACTAATCTCAGGAACTATTTTAATTCGAATAAATATTTTTCTTTTGAATAGGTAATCTATTTGTCGAGGAATCTTTACTCTGTCTTTATATACGGTCGGAAAATATTTATACATAATTTAAAAACTTATTTTTAATAATGATCTTTATACTATATTTCTTGGTCAACCATAAGAATAACAGTTATATGTAGAGTATTAGTCCAAAAGGTCACGGGTTCAAGTGCCGATGTGTTTAAATTTTTTATTAATATTTAACATACATATGGACATATTTTTCTTTGCATCCTTTATTCTATCTTAACAATATCTTCCCTCGGCCTTCTCCTCTTTAAACAGGACACAGTGTAAAACTAAATACACACACAAAAACAAAGTTAACAAAAAAATTAAATAGACACAAACACACACACAAATAAAAATTAAATACACAACCCTCCTATTGTCTGGAGTCGAGTAAAAATGTATGAAACGCCAGATGTTAATCACGAGATCGTTGACCCGACTGTTTAGGTCATACACAATACGCACTGTACTAAAATGTTCGCGAAATTATTCTAATTGCATATGACATACTTTTAGATCATTATTTATCGTCAGAGTTTTTAAAGTTTTCTTTTTTTTTTATAATACATACAAATGAGTATAAGGGTAGTGGATTCGAATCATTTTCGAGAGATTTGTTTTTTTTTTTAATTGTAATTTCCTTAATTAACATTTTATATATTAAATCATTTCGAGGCTGTTGTACCAGTGCCACAAGCTTGTGACTGTAAACACAATAGTTGTTGGTTCGATTCTCTCTCGGATGAATGTATAATTTAATATTTTTATTACCTCGCTCTGTTAACAAGGCAGAGCGGCGCGTTAAGTTTCGCCACTCAACTCGAATGTCTCGAAAATTCAACTGAAAGTAGAGAACAGATGTGTTTTAATGGGAACAGGGTGTCTCAACACTAGGTTCCCAGGATCATCTTCCCTACCTTTTTATGTGAAGCTAAAAAAATATATGAGACCAGTCGTGGCGCAGGGGCATAAAGTGTGACTGTAAAACCGATTGGTTGTGGGTTCGCCACTCGAGGAGATGAAATATTTACTTAAATTTTTATTTCCATTTCTTCGCTCTGGTGTCGAGGTAAAGTGTGGCGTTGAGTTCTACCACTCAATACGCAGTGCTTTGAGAATTCGGCAGAAAATGGGGAACGTAGTGTCTTAACACTGGGTTCCCTCTGCCTACCCTGCTGTGTGCGGGATACAGCGTGAAGCTGATTTATTTTATTAAAAAAAGTTCGTGTATCATTGGGTTGTATCACAAAATTGGGCCATGCTTATGTTTGAATATTAATTATACATGCTCGTCAGTTTTTTAAACAATAAAAAAATTATTACCCATCGTTTTTTATTCTTGTAGGTCACCCACGCTAAGGGGTTACTTACCGTAATTAGGCCGCTATCGTAAATTAAATTTAGACCTAAGAAATAAAATGATATTTTATGTTTATTAAACACGAAGTTCGTTTTTCTAAGCTATGAAGATCAGCTTTCAAAACTATATCAAAGAATTGAGCTTATAAGAAAAAAAATATAAATGATGCAAGATGCAAGGATTCGGCTGCAAAACGCGGCGGTTGTGGGATCACGCAACGCCGAAAGAATACGGCGGAAAGTGGGGAACGGGAGTGTCTTAATGGAGAACCGGGTGTCTTAATATTAGGTTCCCAGGTTCGTATTACTTACCTTGCCATGTGCGAAATACAGCGTGAAGTTAAAAAAAATCAGCTTAGCTTCCAAAACCATATTAAGCAAAGAAGTGAGCTTATAAAAAATAAAATAAAACAAATTTAAATAAGTTACAAATATTTTCAATAAAATAAGATGTATTTGGAGAACAGTTATTAGTTTGTTAAATTCCAATGCTAACTACCAATTTCATCAGGTTGTGGGTTCGATCCCCACTCGAAGAAATGAAATATTTAATAATTCCATTTTCTTCGCTCTGGTGTACCTATTTTATTATCTTCTGTAGCCCGTGATTTTGTTTGCATGGATTTTAAGACGTAAAATGAAAAATTATGCTTAATTTTTTTCCTTTTTTTTTTTGTTTTTTTTTCTACAAACTTTTAACATTATAAGATCAGTTGTGCGTTGTCTCATGTCTGTCGGTCACACATCTACAGAAGAGATTCATTTTGATTATATCAATAAAAATGTATTGTAATTTTAAACACAACATTATTGATGTATTAAATTCATTTATATTAATCTATCAAAGTAATCCTAGAGGCCAGTCGTGGCGCAGGGGCACAAAGTGTGACTATAAATTTCTTGGTTGTGGATTTGATACCCACTTGAGGAGTTCTTCTCCTATATTGACTTAAATTTATATTTCCATTTCTTCGCTCTGGTGTCGAGGTGAAGCGCAGCGTTGAGTTCTGCTACTCAAATGTGAAGCTGATTTTTTCTTAAAGTAATCTTAGTAATATTATAAATGTGAAAATTTGTGAGGACTGATGTCTGTTTCAATTTCTTGCAAAAATTACTCAACAGATTTAGATGAAAATTTACAGTCAGCTTATACATCTGAATATATGTATTATTATACAATTTATGTAAACATTTTGTATAATTTAGCTATAATATAACAATAAGCTTAAGTGGGCGAAGCCGCATAGATTGCTAGTAGATACATTACAAGCCCATTCTCTCAAAAAATCTAATCACAAATAGAAAACAGAAATCGAAGCCGCCACTATAGTGAACAGTTAGTAGTATAATATATATTAAACTTAATTAAATCTGTTATAGTACAATATTAATTAATATAAGGGACTGACCGGCCAATATTTAGGTTAGTTTTAACCGTTGGTTCATAATTAACTGTCTGCGTAATAACGTATAACTTCCGGATTTATAAAGTTATAAGCTATAAAATATAATGTTATAATAGTCTTTGTAAAATTGCTAAATAGGTAGGTATTACATAAACTTGTTGTTTAAAGTAGGTTTTGATATAAAATACTGCTTTATTGAGGCCAGTCGTGGCGCAGCGGCACAAAGTGTGACTGCAAAACCGACTGGTTGTGGGTTCGATACCCACTCGAGGAGATGAAATATTTACTTACATTTATATTTCCATTTCTTCGCTCTGGTGTCGAGGACAAGCGCGGCGTTGAGGTTTGCCACTCAACACGCAATGCCTCTACAATTCGGCAGAAAGTGGGGAACGGAGTATCTTAACACTAGGTTCCCTCTGCCTATCCTGCAGTGTGCGGCATACAGCGTGAAGCTGATTATTACTACTTTATATAATTTTGTTTTAGCTTCACACTGAATCTCGTACATAACAGTCAAGGGGAACTTGGGAACCTAGTGTTAAGACACTCGAAACATAGTCCTCATTAAAACACTTTCGTTTCCCACTTTTGGCTGAATTCTTGAGGAATTGCGTGTCGAGTGGCCTTCTGTCCTACAAGTGGGAATTAAACCCACAGCAATCGTTTACAGTCGCACACTTGTGCCTCTGCGCCGCGACGGCCTCTTGTCTTTTGATTTGAACGTATTTTGGCAAACTTCCCTTTACCTTTAGTGTTTATTTTATTTCCATAGGTTTATAAATAAGAACTCAATTTGTTCGACAAAATTTTTACTATAAATATAACTATATATTGAATCGGCTAAAATTTTAATTATCAATGTCTTTATTATTTTAATTACCAATGTTCATAAGCACATGAAAATAATTTAAATTAGTTAATCAATAACTGTATACTTCAAACGGGCGAAGCCGCCAGCGGGTCGCTAATACTTATTAAAAAAGTCTGTTATTTTTTCAAATAAAAATAAAAAAAAATCAATTAAATTCTAACAGCTCTATACATTTATTTCAATATTTTCAAATTCAAAGAATAATAAACTTAAATAAACTAATCCGAAGGGCATCGAACCCGCGCTACGTAGATTACGCTAATGAACCAAACATTTATGCTTATCGTTACATTTTGTGAGTCTATCTTTGTACTTCAATTGTAATGTCAATTATGTTTAGTATAGACTATTACTAATATTTTGGTAAGTTTAAACTTGGTAAGTCTAAAAATATTATAAGATATTTTTAGAACTCTCTTTATTTTCAAGCTAAACTTACGCAACCCAAGCGGCCTAAAAGATTAATAAATCAATCAGCTTCACGCTGTATCCCACACACAGCAGAGGCAGACGGAACCTAGTGTTAAGACACACCGTTACCCACTTTCTGGAGGCATTGCGTGTTAAGTTGCGGAACTTAACGCCGCGCTTTGCCTCGACACCAGAGAGAAGAAATCAAAACATAAATGTAAGTAAATATTTTATCTTCTCGAGTGGGGATCGAACCCACAACCAGTCGCGCTTAGAGTCACACTTTGTGCCTCTGCGCCACGACTGGCCTAGAAGATATTTAATATATATGTAGGGGAGAGGGGGGCACATTCGAACGATTTTTAAACTTTGTGTCATATCTAAAAATTCTACAGTTTTTAACTTCTTTACTATTTCACAATGCTTAGTCCAACTATTGTGCCACACAATCG
>DWQW01012669.1:0-10683 GCA_018249695.1 Heliconius erato demophoon | reverse complement strand
CACCAGAGCGAAGAAATGGAAATATAAATTTAAGTAAATATTTCATCTCCTCGAGTGGGGATCGAACCCACAACCAGTCGGTTTTGCAGTCACACTTCGTGCCGCTGCGCCACGACCGGCCTCATATTTATTTTTATTTTAACTACTAGAGACTTAAACGCGGTTTCGCTCGTTTTTAGCTTATTTTTATATTATAGCTTAAGAATATATATTTTTTTCTTAAAATATTTTTTCTTATATAAATAGTACCCATGTTCAGTACAAATTACAAGTTTCTTGAGGTTGAGTAGTTTTGGCGTAACAAACAATACATACATTTATAATATTAGTATGATGTCATTTTTATATTTATTGAGCTCCTCCAGAGTACGCAGATTACGGCAGAGTACGGAGTCCCTTTGTAAAATTGAATACATTTTTCAAAAAGTATTTAATTTTTTTATTATATTGAGTGAGATATAATGAAATATTTGAAGATGTCTCTCAAAATTTTAATTAAATGTTCCGTATAGGAATGTATCATATGCTACCTTCGTTCGAAGACCAGAAGACATTTCTTCGAGTGGAAATTGAACATAAAACCATCTCGTTTACAGTAAAAAATGTCAATACACCACAACGGCTCGTCTATGCGTTGTATATAAATATAAAGTATTTCAATACCAATATTGATAGAAATCAAATAAATTATATGTGTTTTAAATGAAACTATTTTTAACCGGATTAATCGCGTATATTTTGTATTTTTATACATTTTTGGAAACCCGATATTTCGAACACTTTGCAGTAGTCCGTGGTCACGGGTAGACTGAGGTGGCATTCGTCTGTCAGTTGACATAATTATTATATCAAACTACCGCCAACGATTTCTTAATTGCCTCGCGTACTGCCCTGGATTCCTGCTACAAAATATACGCGATTGATCCGGTTAAAATAGTTTCATTTAAAATGTTTAATAATCGTGAAAATCAAAGAACTTATTAAATTATATGTGTAATATTAACATTAGAATATATATTTTCTCTTATATATTGAAATATTTAATGACAGTTCACATCGACTCCCCTATATTAATTTTAATATCAATAGCACGGGTGATGAAACGTCTCCCCAATTTTCCGACAACTAATTAATAAGGGTTAAATACTCAATTTACTGATCAAATCGAATTGCTCAGATTCGAAGATGCTGTCTTGAACAGCTGTTTTAAACGTTACAATTTGTTCAGTTGTTACCTATAATTATTTGTGTAGTTTTTTAAACATTTTTAAAGTGTTATTCCACACTTAGGAAAGAAAAATACTTATTTAGAAAACGTATAAAAAATGTAATGTAGCGTTTATACGTTTTCTAAATAAGTATTTTTAATAAAGAACATTCTCTCTTGCCAAACGATAATTCTTAGTTAATTATCTTAATTGTCTTTGGTTAAAATCTCCCTGCAGAGATACTAACAACATAAATAATTTGTAACAAGCGTATAAAAATTTCGACATAACTTGATGAGAATGTATGGCTTAGTGGTCAGAGCGCCTGGTCGGTTTCCAGGAGGCGCGGGTTCGAGCCCCGCTACGTTCAAATTTTTATACGTTTTCTAAATAAGTATATTTGTGTAGTTAAATTAGGATAGATTAAATTGAGTTTTTTTCCAGTTTCACACTGTATCCCGGGTATAGCAGGGTAGGGAGAGGGAATCTAGTGTTAAGACTTTCCGTCGAATTTTCGAGGCGTTGCATGTTGAGTGGCCGAATTTAACGCCGCGCTTTTGCCTTGATACTAGAAGAAATGAATTATTCTCTCGAGTGGGAAACGAACCTGCCGCCATCACTTAACAGTCACTTGCTTTAGCCCCAGTCACACGACGGCTACGAAACATTAATATTAACAAAATTAGAATTTATTTTTAACATTTTTAAAGTGTTATTCCACACTAAAGAAAGAAAAATACTTATTTATTATAGAAAACGTTTAAAAATTTGAACATAGCGGGACTCGAACCCGAACGTCCTGGAACCGAGCGCGGGTTCGAGTCCGCTATGTTAAAAATTTTATACGTTTTCTAAATAAGTAAAACAAAAAATAGATTTTCGTATGGTACTGTTAAATGTCAAACGAAAAACTACATATTATATTTAATAATGTCTGATAACGTTATAAATAAAAATAAATAATTATAAAATGTTATAAAATAATACTTTTGATATTTATAAATATTTATCGTGTTATATTTAAAATTTATATCTTCAGTTTCGTCTCTTAAGCTTTACGTTTTGCCCCATTTCTCTAACAAATTACCTCAAACAAAATGAAATATTTGGATACGGCTGTTAAAATAAGTGTGGCTCGGAGCCTCGTAAATAATAAGAAAATTAGAACTACATCTCTTAGAGAATTAATTTAGTAGAAAATGGACATTGGGCCCGTTGGGTTCTACAATTTATTATATAAAACGAATAGATCGTTTGGGTATATAATTTAAGGAATTTAATGTTTTTTTTTTTTTTAATAAACAAGGACTTATCTTATTTAAAAAAATAGCGAGATATTATTTATGTTTCTTTTTCATAAAGTTTTATAAAAAAACATGTCAAAACTTTCATTAAAAAGTGTATGATTTTATGAGGTGCTCTATGTATTTTTAATGTAAGATTTTGTCTAAATGCTTAAGTTTTCTGTAATGTACTAACTGACAGTTATTCCCTTATATTTGTATATTTTATATAGTAACCACATTTTCAAAATTAACCAATAGTACCTAAACGTAATTGGTTCAGTGGCACAAGCGAATGTTAATGCAACGGCTGTGGGTCCAATTCCCATTTGGGGTAGTGAAATATTTTAATATAATTTTCTCGCCAAAGGATATTCCGCCACTCAAGAATTTAGGGGAACGTGGGGAACTGATGGGAAATACTAGGTTCGTAGATTCACTTTGCCTACCTGGTCATGTACGGGATACAGCGTGAACCCAAAAAAAAAAAAAAGTTATACATTTTTTTTTTACTCAACCTAAGTTGTAAGAGGCCGTCAGTGCCGATTCCAACGACAATTAAACGTAAGCATTAATTAAATTGACCTCGCCCCTCTTGCCCGCAGTTCCTTCTGCCTTATTTCCCTTTTGCTTATTCAGCGGGAGTGATCGTTGATATAGAGATATTGTTAACTAGATGTACTATCATAATCGTTAAGTAAATATATATACTACACTGAGGCCGTCGTGGTGCAGTGGCATACATGTGCGACCGTACATGCGATGGTTGTGAGTTCGATTTTGACTCAGGGGAATGAAGTATTTAACGTTTTCATTTGGCGTTGAATTCCGCCACTCAACACGCAGCGTCTCAAGAATTCAGCAGCCTTTGTCTATCCTCCTATGTACGGATACGGTGTGAACATAAAACAAAAGGAAGTCTGTTTTTACAATAACAAGAAAACCTTTACATAAAAATCGTAGCCATTTTTATTTTAATTTGAATAGGCTGCAGCTGATTTCTTGAATACTTTGTAATAAACATTAAAAAGAAACAATTGTATTTATTCTATTATTATTAGAAATGTATTTCAATTATCTATACATCAATGTTGTGTAGGATTTTATTGTAGGCAATTTACGGCGCGATATACGGTCCCTTTAACGCCGACCCTCGTTTAATTTGGATTTTGCGATTGCCAAGAAACAATACTAATTAATTGATGATTATTAATATTGCATTCTTATCATTTTTATCATCTAATTCTAAATATTGGATACAATGATATAAACATAACAAATACGCTACTTTATAATATTCTTTTAGCATCACACCGTATCCCGCACATAACAGGGTTAGAGGAGAGAACCTAGTGTTAAGACACTGCGTTCCCCATTTTCCGTAGATTTTTGAACATTGTGTATTAAGTAGCAGAACTCAACCACAACCACGCTTTGCACACCAGAACTAAGAAATGAGAATATTAAATGTTTCATTTCCTCGAGTAGGAATCGAACCCAGAACCTGTCGCGTTTTCAGTCACACTTTGTGTTCCTGCGTCATGACTGACCTCACTTATTAGATGTTATGCTGTTTTAGGCACTGATCAAACAAATGTGAGTCAGTCGAAATTCGAACTTACAAACCCCACTTGCGATTCTTTAACTTTTTTATATCAGCATCTAGCTGTATCCCGCACACTGCAGGGTAAGCAAAGGGAACCTAGTGTTAAGACACTCCGTTCCCCACTTTCTGCCGAATTCCACAGGCATTGCGTGTTGAGTGGCAGAACTCAACGCCGCGCCTTGCCGCGACACCAGAGCGAGGAAATGGAAATATAAATTTAAGTAAATATTTCATCTCCTCGAGTGGGGATCGAACCCACAACCAGTCGATTTCACAATTAGTCATTCATAATTGTTCATAATAAGTCATAATTCTACTTATTTAGAAAACGTATAAAAATTTGAACGCAGCGGGACTCGAGCCCGCGCCTCCTGGAAACCGACCAGGCGCTCTGACCACTAAGCCATGCATTCTCGCCAAGCTATGTCGAAATTTTTATACGCTTGTTACAACTTATTTATGTTGTTAGCATCTAACTACGTTTTCTAAATAAGTATTTTTCTTTCCTAAGTGTGGATTAACACTTTAAAAATGTTTAAAAGTCATAATTCTATTCATAATTAGTCATTTTGTGTTTTGCCATGACGGTATAAGAATTATTACTAAATATTAATTAATATTTTATTCTTTTGAAATAAGACTCCACAAACTTTTGATTAGTTAACAACATCTATTATATTATTTTGGCAGACTCGATTTTATTTTAACAATTTTATTAGGATGTTCTATTTAGGATTTGACGTTTTTGTAATTAGTTCGTTATAAATTGAATTTGTTATAAAAAAATATAATTGATTTAAAAAAATATATTTTATTCAATTAATATATTTATTAAGTACAAAAAAGGTTAAAAGGCTTTCTCGCTTTGTCAAATTCAAGTCAAATCTACATGTCTAGATATAAGGCAGTCGTGGCGTAGTGACACTAGCGTGTGACTGTAAAAGCGACAGTTGTGGGCTCGATCTCATTCGGGGGAATCAATTATAATTTATTGATATTTCTTCGCTCTGGTAACAAGACCGTGCGTGACATGGAGTTCCGCCAACAACACGCAATGCCTCGAAAATTCAGCGAAAAGTGGGGAAAGGAGTGTCTTAGCACTAAATTCCCTTAATGATGTATATTATCATTTTTATATATATAGAAAAAAAAATTATCCTGCATACAATAACATAGAATGGAGTAGTGTTAAATTATTCTGTTCTCTGCTTTCTCAATTATCTCATTTGCACTCATACATTATTCCACTGTGCCACTTGTCCTAGTCCTATTGCTAGTTTACACCTCTAAAATACTGGAAAAATATAATAAAAAAAATATCATTATCAATTTCTAACGACTCAAAGAGATAACACTTCTGAAAATACAAACCAAAAGCACAAAATAAACTTTCTCCAACAGATATAATATTCTTAAAGGAATTCTTAGTCTTAATAAGTAACTTTACCTCAAAATCTGAATATAAATGCTAATACCGCCTGATCCATAATTTCAATTGCAACGCTTCCTTTGAAAGATTATTATAATTTGGCTGGAATCCTTTTAGCCAAAGTAACAGTTTTATAACTTATGCGAATAAATATTAATGTGTAATTAATAACTGAGTTTTACATTTTCTTGTTATATTAATATTTTTATTATTAATTTTAATTATTTTTTTATTATAAAATATCTATAATATATACAATCTTGTTTTTCACTGATGTGGATGTAAATCGCTAACTCTATGAAGTATTTGTAGCTTAAACGAGCCCGCAACTACGTTAGCTTGGTTGTTACAAACGAAAACACTTTTTTTATGTTATTCTCGCAAGAACTTCGCGAAATCTTCTCTGAGTAACCTTGTTGAGTTTTGCTACTCAACACACAATGCCTCCAGAATTAGGCAAAAGATGAGGAGTGGGGTGTCGTAGCACTAGGTTCCCTCTACCTATGAGTACAGAGATAACACTAATCGCCCATAGGAACCTAGACAGCAAATTCCAACTTTCTACTGCCAGTAGTCTTGGCTATGCGTTGTTTGTCAGTCACTCAGTAATAGAAGAAAGTGTATATAAAATAAATATTATTTACATATGTACAATATCTATTCATAAATACGTATATATTAGATTTTAATTATACGAAACATTAGCTATAATCTAATCTAATCATCCTTGTTCGAACAAGTAAAATAATTTCTAAACTCAGCAGAATAAATAACTTGAAATTGACGTCTAAGTGGCATTATCTTTTAGCTTACTTCCAATACATAATTGTAATAACTTACATATTTGTGTCAAACCTTAACATTTTAAACTTAAATCAAAAATAATATTATAAAAGTAAATGGAAAAAAATCTTTACGTTTCCATTTAGAATAAACATATAATTATATTGGATGCCCTTTTGAACCTTATTTCAAATCCTTCGTCTTTCTGACAAATAGTTCTTTTTGCGAAAAGACATAGCAACGATAATGCTCCCAATCGTCACAGATTCCAGTCAAGACTTTGAATTTGTGCCGTACAGAAAGATCTGTTATACAAACAATTTGTAAATAAAATAATTAGAAAAAATGTTTTTTTTTTAATATTCAATCAAAACTATTTATTAATAGCATCCACTTCACTATCTATTTTTTATTTATTTAGATAAAAATATAATCTTATATTTTCCTTCTTATCAAAGGTAAACAACAAAGATAATCTTTATATGTATTTAAATACAAAAAAATAAAGCCTATCTATTTATTTCCTATAATTTTTCTAATGTCTTACGTTTGTACGAGCCTTGAAGAAGTGACGTGTGAGTAATACCCTACGTGTGATCGGGCCAAAATGGATAAGAAAAAATATAAATGAACCAAGTGTCACCTAAAAGAGATTCGAAAAAGGTCGTTATTCTGAGAAATTGCGCGTCTAACTTTATTTGCTCTGAACGTTCTGCATTCAATCTTACTTGAGACAAATGTTCTAAATAAATTTAAATTTTTACTGAGTTACTCAGAATTATGAGGGTATTTTTTTAATATGTTTATTTACCTAGAAGTATTGTAATATATTAAGTAGATTTTTTTGTAAATAATTGCTTATAACAATTAATCAAATAACTACGTACAGTGTCTACGTCAATTAATATACTATCCTTTTCGTTATTCATTATATGAATTATACAAACGTCCTTGTAACTCCATAAATGTTTTTTTTTAATTCCTTTAGTGTATTTTAAAAGCCACATAACTAATTTTAATTAGTGTAACTACACTATCATGTATTAAATATTCTATTTAATAATTTCATTTCTTCGCTCTGGTGTTAAGGCAAACCGCAGCGTTGAGTTCCGACTCTCTATAGAGAGGATTGCGTATACGCAATCTTTCGAGAATTCACTGAAAATTGGGGAAAGGAATTCCTCGACACTTAACGGTTGTCCTTGTTTCCCCTTTTGTGTGTGAGATACGGCGAGACGCTAATAAACAAAGCTATTTGTAACATATTTTTTAATGGGTTAATCCACACTTATGAAAGAAAAATACTTATTTAGAAAAAACCTGGTCGCTTTCTAGGAGGCGCGGGTTCGAATCCCGCTACGTTCAAATTTTTACACGTTTTCTAATTAAGTATTTAACAAAATTATTCTTAAAGTTTCTCACAAAAGTGAAAATTCTTACTTTTTTAAGTTTATATTATTTGTTATATCTACAGACCATTCCTCATTATATTGAAATATATTTAATTATTTATATTATACACTATATCAGTGAAATAACATTATAGACTATTATCTGACTGATTATCTGAATAAATATATAAGTTTTTAATCTTTACTTTGTCTTTTTTATCTATTTTTTTTTAACATTTGCACATTTATACGAATCGTTTTGGATGGCAGACACCAATTCTATCAGTTTTGTAATTTTGTCTGAAAATCAGTTTACCTATTTATTTATGATGTTTCGACATATTTAAAATGCAAACACTCCTGCGAGTCGAAATCAAATCTACAACCACCGTGTTTAGCAAGTACAGTCGTCGCCAAAATACACAAACCATATAATATAATGTTAGCGTTTGTTAATTTATTATTATAATACATTATAATAATAAATTCACAAAATTAAGTAACTTATTTTGCTAATATTTTATTATTTTTAAGAATTATAGTACAATAACTCTAATGATGTTGTTAATTAAATTATTCGGCTAAAAATTTTTAAATAATATTTTGTAAAGTCAAATGACACAATTTTGCTATAATTGTCATTATCAAAATAGTTGCTGACTTGACTAATTTAAAAAATATATAAAATTCGTTAAATTAGTAGTGTGGTTTTACGCAGAGCACCCCCTGCGATCGCTGCCTCCTTCATGAGCGTCCATCTAAGCTCGCATTTTCTCTTCAGGGGCGAGCTACTCTCGCCTCTACCCGCCCGGTGACGCTGTAAAGACCATCCCAGGTCAACAGCAGTTTAGCCCATTCGAAAAAAAATGTGTGCGTGGATTCGTTCTTTGCTAGTACCTTGACAAGTACACTTCTATTTAAAGTCATAGTATTGTATATCAAGCGATTATTAAAGTGATATAACTGAAGAGCTGTTTCTATTATTTAAATAAATACACTATGTACCAACCTCCATATGAGAACCAACGTCATGAATATTAATCAGCTTCACGCTGTATTCCGCACACAGCAGTGTAGGTAGAGAAAATTTAGTGTTAAGACACTCCTTTCCTCACTTTCTGCCGATTTCTGGAGGCATTTCGTGTTGAGTAGCAGAACTCAACGCCGCGCTTTGCCTCGACACCAGAGCGAAGGAATGGAAATATAAATTTAAGTAATTATTTCATCTCCTCGAGTGGGAATCGAACCCACAACCAGTTGGTTTTACACTCACAGACTGGCCTCAACGACGATATCACATTAAACGTTTATTTCCTACTACGCCACTGAGCTGTTTAATTAATTGTTAAAATGTTCATCAAATATATCACTAAAGGCAATTACAATGTTGCCTAATGGCTTTCGTTTCTCTTTAAAACCGGTATAGTACGGAGCGAAGTTGAAGGGGTTTGTAAACATAGATACTAAATTCTCTCGTTTTATTTCACTGTTATTTTAGCTGTATAACGAATATTTGAAATCTGATGTTTTATTTAAAATTATTCGTTTTTTTTAAGAACCTTAGCAGCGATTTAGAGCAGTATCCGACTATATATGATTTGGTTGTG
This sequence comes from Heliconius erato demophoon, assembly GCA_018249695.1. Taxonomy (NCBI): domain Eukaryota; kingdom Metazoa; phylum Arthropoda; class Insecta; order Lepidoptera; family Nymphalidae; genus Heliconius; species Heliconius erato. Next base: position 1,376 of record DWQW01012669.1, on the reverse strand, counting down.
TGTTCAATATCCAAGATGTTCGTTAAGTGCTTTTTTTAGGTTAACACTGTTTCCCGCATCTTCTCTATTAAGACACATCCATTTGGTAAGTTGCGGTTTTCTGGGCGAGTGAATGAAAATATTAAATAGTTGCTAACTTCCAAAAAAGTTATATTTAAATAATTATTTCAAATGCGAACAGCTTAAGAGTGGAACTCCCTGCCTGCTGAACTATTTCCTGCTAAGTATAACTTGGCCATTTTCAAGGCAAGAGTGAATAGGCACTATCTAGGCAAGCATGCTCCACCATCGTTCGCATCGTCACTTACTACCAAGTGAGATAGCGGACCAATGTTTGTGTATCTCCAATAAAAAATATATATATTATTTTCTCCTGTCCTGGTAAAAAGAGACACTGAGATTCACCAATCAAATATATCCTAAATACAATTTCTCTCTGGTTTGGAACGTAAAACTGCATTTTTAAAAAATAATTCGAAGAAAATAATATGAAAAAAAAATAATAATTTTGTTGTTATTTCTTATATATTCATTTAGAAAATTTTATTTAACAAGTAAAGTTGAATTTTAATACTATATAATAAAAAATAACATTATCACAAAGAAAATTTCTTAACTTAAAAATTAATAAGTTACAAAGTAATAAATAGCGACAGTGAGTGTCACCCAGCTGGCCGCGCCGAGTGTTCAATACCCGTCCTGCGACATCTGCAACTCTTGAAAAAGATATATTGATATTATATTGCTTTATTATATTCTGATTTTGACATATTTTACACTTTAAATTAAAGAAAATGCTTATCTTGGCTCTTGGTTTTACATATTGATTTAGTTTTGACGTACATTTTGAAATTGATTTGTAAAATCTATATTTAGATTGAAAATATCTACGTACAAATGTAAAAAATAAAGATTGAACAATCATTTATTTTTCTTATAAACACATACAGTGCATAAAATTGTTGTAGAGTGTATAGCAAGAGATATATGGTTTTTTGTAATTTTTTTCAGCTTTACGCTGTATCCCGCAAATAACTGGGCAGACAGTCTAGTCTTAAGTCTTTCTCGACACAAGAGCGAAGAAAATATAAAATATTTTATTTCCTCGAGTAAGAATCGAACTCACAATTTGTCGCATTTACAGTCACACGCATGTGCTCCTGCGCCACGGCTGGCCTATATAATACTATAATTATATTATATAGGCCAGAGCATCATAAAATAAAGCAACATAAAAATTATCAGAATCCATTGTACACGTTAACAAATGAAACAATCTTTTTATTTACATTTTCCTTCTGAATTTTCATGTTTCCCGAGATTGTGTAGTCCTAGCGAAATAATGACGTCATCTGTTTAAGTAAATAGAAAACGAA
>DWQW01012668.1:0-10683 GCA_018249695.1 Heliconius erato demophoon | reverse complement strand
TCGCAGAGTTCGCAGAGTTCGCAGAGTTCGCAGAGTTCGCAGAGTTCGCAGAGTTCGCAGAGTTCGCAGAGTTCGCAGAGTTCGCAGAGTTCGCAGAGTTCGCAGAGTTCGCAGAGTTCGCAGAGTTGGGAGAGTTCGCAGAGTTCGCAGAGTTCGCAGAGTTCGCAGAGTTGGGAGAGTTCGCAGAGTTGGGAGAGTTCGGAGAGTTGGGAGACTCGGGAGTAGTTACTATTTGAAACTACCTTGCTAATGGCCACCCCACGCCCACCACGCGTCTTTACCTATTGATAGTGGTGCTCATAACATATCGTTGATTTCTTAACGAATATCACTCGCGTAGAAGGGGACAATGGTCAGGTACTCTAAGAATTACCTACACCTTAAAAAAATATTAATATAACAATTATTATAAATGTACCTTGAGGCCCCTAGGCTAAGACCATGCAAAAACTCATCAATTTCTGTCAGGTAGTTTTTGCGTGATTGACGAACAAATAAATAGACAGACAGACCGACAGAGACAGACACACAGACAAGAATTCTGCTGAGTGGTTTTTTTAGATTCTATAATCAACTAATATGTTGTACATAACATATTAATCGACCTAATTTTATTTTTTTTATATCTTTCATGTACAAAATTGACTTTTCTATCCTTTTATTATATATAGAGATGAAAGAAGAAATTGTAGAGAAGTTGAGGTTCAAATTTACGCAAAAGTCAAAGAATATTGGTATTAATAATATTTTTTTAAGGCCAGTGGCGCAGGGGCGCAAAGTGTGACTGTAAAACCGACTGGTTGTGAGTTCGATCCCCACTCGAGGAGATGAAATATTTATTTACACTTATATTTTCATTTCTTCGCTCTGGTATCGAGGCAAAGCACGGCCTTGAGTTCCGTCACTTAACAGTCAATGTCTCCAGAATTTGACGGAAAGTGGGGAACGGAGTGTATTAACACTAAGTTTCCTCTGCCTACTCTGCTGTGTTCGGGAAAAAATCTGAAAAAGAGAAAGTGAAACAAGAGTTGTCTTACCGTTTTCCTTCTCATAACTTAAAAAAATATCAAAATATTACAACAACACATAATCAACGAACCGATTATCTGAAACATTTTATCATCAAAATCAATGATATACGTATGTGTATAGTATCTGAATTCTGATAAATTAAAGCACAACGGCCACACGTTAACAAGGAAGCAATTAATCATGAAAACAACCACGAGCTCTCCATTTAAATAAAACTCAAAATTTTATAAATACGAGTGTAACGGCGATGTGGCGAGGCCCGCATACGTATATGCGATGCAGTACGACATCCACCGTAAACGAGTTCATTTAATTAATTTATATTCTGAATTAAAAGAAATATTAAGAATTTCATTTTCATGTAAATGCTATGTAGGTGCGGCGTTGAGCTCCGCTACTTAATACCCAATTGTAAAAATCCGGCGGAAACTAGGGACCGGAGTGTCTTAACAATAGGTTCTCTCTGCCTACGCTATATACGGGATACGGCGTGATGCTGAGAAAAAATATTTAAATATTATAGTAATTTTTTGATGTGATTGAGTAGCCCAACATAAAAAAAGCTCTTTCTGCGAGAATCGAAGTCCGTACATGAGGCAAGTAAGAAATCGTTGGCGGTAGTTTGAAATAATAATTTTGTCAACTCACACATGGACGCACCTTGTTCGAACACCACGTGAGACCACAGACTACTGCAAAGTATTCAAAACTTCGGTTTTCCAAAAATGTTTAATACTAAATTAAATTAAAAACTAAAAAAATAAATCAGATTCACGCTGTATCACGTATACAAAGAGACATAGGAAACCTAAAGTTAAAACACTCCGTTCCTTACATTCCACCGAATTTTTCGAGGTTAAGTGGTTAGAACTCAACGCCGAATTTGTCTTGATACCAGAGCGAAGAAATTAAAATAGTAAGAAAAAATAATTCATTCCCTGGAGTGGGAATCGAACTCACAGCTGTCGCGTTACTATCACACCTTTGTGCCACTACACCACGACGACATCATAGTACTAAATATACTCATTTTATCCCGTTAAATAGATTAATTTGAGGCCAGTCGTAGCGCAGGGGCACAAAGTGTGACAGTAATACCGACTGGTTGTGGGTCCGATCCCCACTCGGAGAGATGAAATATTTACTTGAATTTATATTTCCATTTCTTCGCTCTGGTGTCGAGGCTAAGCGTGGCGTTGAGTTCTGCCACTCAACACGCAATGCCTCCAGAATCCGGCAGACAGTGGGGAACGGAGTGTCTTAACACTAGGTTCCCTCTGCCTACCCTGCTGTGTGCGGGATACAGCGTGAAGCTTATTTAAATAGGTTAATTAAAAATAGGATACCTTTATTATTTGGTACGACGCAAGATATGAGCTTAAATCTAGATTAAGATTAATTGAAAGTGTCCATTTGCGTTCACATCATGCAACTTCAGCTTCTAACTGAAGCTGAATTCAGTTCAGTTCTTTAATTAGGCGTCGAACGTGCCAGTATAGCACAAAATCTCTTCGCTAATGTCACCTTGTATTGAGAGCTCGAAAGAGTTTGTACGGTAAAAAACGAGATAAAGCTATACAAAACTTTAGTTTCTGTATATTTTTTTTTCCTTGTGTTAATTTTTTATATTTATCGATGATAACATGCTGTATTTACTTATATATAGTATGCCATAGTATGTATGATATGGTAACATTATTATTTTATAGGCAGCCATGTTTGTAAGCAAAGTCCATATAAGACGGTAGATAATTCCTTTGAGGTAATTTGCTATATTCGGCTGGAGCAGTGAAGGCGAGTGTTAGTCTATAAGGGGCCCCTAAAGCCTACACCTGTGGTGGCAAGTCCCAGGCACTGCTCTGAGCTCAAAATTATTAATATATATATTTGAATTTATAGTAAAATGTCAAAAACACAACATTTTAATTTACGGTTTTTATCAGATCATTTAAATATAGAATACAACACTTGTTAGTAGATGTATTTTGTTATTACATATCACAAATGCAAAGATTGTGTCATCAGAGGATCATTGATAAATGAAAGATTATTTACCACACATATCTGTCATCTTGATATTAATATAAAAATAAATCAACCCACACACACCAGGGTAGGCAGAGGGAACCTAATCTTAAGACATTCCGTTCCCCACTTTCCACCGAGTTCTGGAGGCATTGCGTATTGAGTGGTGGAACTCAACGCCGCGCTTTGCCTCGAGATCAGAGCAAAGAAATGTACATATATAATAAATATTTCATTTCCTCGAGTTGGGATCGAACCCACAACCAGTCAATTTCACAGTCACACTTTGTGCCCCTGCACCACAACTGTCCTCAATAATAATTGAGATTAATATATTAACATATAAACACTTAAAATACTATGAGTATAAAACATATCCATTTATCTGGACAAATATACAAAATAATTTAAATACATTATGCTCTTACTCCATCACAGTTGGATAAAAAAGTTATTTCCCGTAGATTTCTGCCTTCAATACAAGATAATCAAGCAACACAAAAGTTTAATTTTCGCTATAACAACGACGCAGTAAATATTGAAAGAAAGTCTACGTGAATGAAGTGGTTTTTATTTATTCGAATTGTATATATAATACATGTTTTTTTATTATTTTTGTATAGGAAACAATTACAAAAATATATGGCTATAATCATATATCACATACAATATTTTATTTCGTCGATATATATTTTATTAAGAAATATGAGAACAATAAATCCTCTTCACGTTTTTTCACGCATATGGCTGAGTATGAAGTAATTTCGTGGTTTTTTCGTATTTTTCTGAGTAGGAAACGATTCCCTCACGGAGGAATTATATATTTAAAATTTACATTTTCATGCTCTGTTTACGTGGCAACGTGCAGCGTTGATTTCCGCCACTTAACACACAATGCCTTGAGAATTCGACTAAATGTCTTAAATGAAGTGTCTTAACGAAGCAAACATATAAAAATCAATAATTAAATCATTATTATTTTCATAATTCTGTTGTCTTCCCTTCTTAGATTATAGCGTTCCGAATTTCTAGAATTATGATACCAAATTCCTTTTGAGGCCGGTCGTGGCGCAGCGGCAGGAGGTGTGACTGCAAACCGACTGGTTGTGGGTTCGATCCCCACTCGAGGAGATGAAATATTTACTTAAATTTATATTTCCATTTCTTCGCTCTGGTGTCGAGGTTAAGCGCGGCGTTGAGTTCGGCCACTCAACACGCAATGCCTCCAGAATTCGGCAGAAAGTCACACAGTACAGTCAGTCGTGTCTTAACACTAGGTTCCCTCTGCCTACCCTGCTGTGTGCGGGATACAGCGTGAAGCTAATTTATTTTTTTTTTTTTTAAATTCCTTTTAAAAAGTAACTGTAACCTTAAACATCTGTCATTATTTGAGCTTCACGCTGTATAGGATAGGGTCTAGTGTGAACTCTCCCTTCCCCACTTTCCGCCGAATTCTGGAGGGAGCTTTGCCTCGACACCAGAGCAAAGAAATGAATATATAAATTTGAATAAATATTTCATTTCATGGATTGGGAATCGAACCCACAACTATTCACACTTTTTGCTCCTGCACTACGACTGGCCTGTCATTATTTCCTTCGCCTTTTTTGTCAATTTTTTCTATGTAACATTCTTGATAAGTACAAATCACTACAATGTATTTATTGTATTAATATCAACGTAATAATGTTACTAAATATGAAAAAAAATCTAGGTCTCTCATATATGTAGATCGTTCAATAAAGGAATTATAAATAAACAATTCATAAAGAATACTACAGATATACTGATATGCAATAAGCATTTGTTGAGTGATAGTTTCCACAAGCAATGCTTTATATTTTCTGCCTCTACCTACCTACCTACTCGGCCTAGTATTAAAAAATTCCAACTATTATAAGAGCTTGAGGCAAGTTAAATTATACGGATCTCATTGGCATAATTACCCAGTTTTTACGAAACTGAAATATATACTGTACGACGGTGATTGCCAGTTCAATTTGCTAACAAAAAAATATAAATAATACATGTGTACCGAAGAAATTAAAAATAATAAGTAGAAGTGGTTTGGTTTCCATAAAATTTAATGAGCTAGATTGCGAAAGCAATATTTATAACCACGAGGTCTTATTTGCTTGAATAAAATCTATTTTTTAATAATATCTACAATAAAGTGGCGTTGAGTGCGTCTCAACTCAACACACAATTCACAGAAATCGGTACAAAATGAAATGGATGTTTTAATGGTAAGAGAGTGTCTTAACACTACGTACTATTGCATAATTTTTATTATACATAATTAAAAAAATACGTTCCTTTCTATTTAATTACATCTATATAATAAGTGAGACAAATTAATTTACATTTTTAAAAGTCTAAATACATTCTATATAAAGCTTCACGCTGTATCCTGCACACAGCAGGGTAGGCATATAGTGCTAAGACACTCCGTTTCCCACTTTCTGCCGAATTCTGGAGGTATTGCGTGTTCAGTGGCAGAACTCAACGCCGCGCTTAACCCTCGACACCAGAGCGAAGAAATGGAAATATAAATTAAGGTAAATATTTCATCTCCTCGAGTGGGGATCGAACCCACGACCAGTCGGTTTTACAATGCAGTGCCGCAACTCAACACCTCGCTATATATATTACTCATGGAATAAGAAAGGCCTCACTGAATAGTAATATATCAATTCAATTTTGTTTAAATTCCAGAGATAACCTAGGCCTTGAGCATTACAAATGTCGATTGTAATCCTTGACGTACGATGCAATTTTTCAGGCTCCCACGTCGCTTTATCACCGCCGGTCACCTTTTTAGCATACAATATGGTGTTTACAGCTGAATTTATATAAGATGTCTGTGTGATATTTATTTTTATAATATATTTGGATGTTTTTGGGTTGTTGTAGATGTAAGTAGAAGTGTGATGTGTGATGTAGTGTTGTGGGTTCGATTCCCATTTTATTATTTTCATTTCTTTGCTTACTTTCACGTCCACAATTCGGCGAATTGTGAGGAACGGAAAGGAACGGAAGTTGGGAACGGATTGTTCTAACACTAGGTTCCCAGGTTTCCTTTGCCTACTCTGCTATGTACGTGAAGTTAAAAAAATTATACATATATGTTAAAAATAATTCATAGTGATGATGCATTATTTATATGATTTTTATAGTGACACTATAAAAAAAATAGTATTTGATATACATTTTTTTACGTAATTCGATACATTTTAAAAATAAAAGATTTATAAATGAGAACTAAAGTAATAGCAAAATTTATAAAAAAAAATCTTTTGATATAAACATCTCTAGGACTCTAGGACTAGGAATATATGTATTAAAACTAATATAACCAAGTCTAACAGGTTAGGTACATATAAACAAAGGTAAGCACACTCCGTTCTCCACTTTCCGTCCGAATTCGAGACATGACATGTTGAGTGACGGAGCTCAACACCACGCTGTGCTTTACTAAATATTACATTTAAAATATATAATAACAATTTACTTGTGAGAGATTAATGAAAAATACACAATGAAGCTGCTTTTAACAAATTGCCTAAAAAATAAGAAATAAAAAAATATAAAAGAACAATTCGTTAAAAATTCGTTCGAGTAAAAAGAAAATTATCTTTTAGAACAAGAATGTTTGGGAGAAAAGGGTCAAGGTTCTTGAACTTCTACATTTCTATATCTTTGTTTAGCTGAGAAAAAAAATCAATACAGCGTTTTGTATTTCTAGAGCGGGAAATAAAGAAAAAACTAATTCGAAACAACGCATGTGTAGTGGCGGAATTCAACACTGTGCTTTGTCTTTCCAAAGTCGGAGACAAAAATAAACAAATTTGAGATAATGCTTGTTGACTGGCGGAATGCAACACTGCGCTTTGTTTTTCCAAAGTAGTAGACAAATAAAATCTAATTTGAGATGATGCTTGTTGACTGACGGAATTCAACACTGCGCTTTGTCTTTCCAAAGTAGTAGGCAAAAAAAAACTAGTTTAAGATGGTGCTTGTTGATTGGCGGAATGCAACACTGCGCTTTGTCTTTCCAAATTCGGAGACAAAAAAAATCAAATCTAATTTGAGATAATGCTTGTTGACTGGCGGAATTCAACACTGCGCTTTTTCTTTCCAGAGCGGGAGATAAAAAAACTAATTCGAAACACTATGACAATTATTTTTATATTTGTGTTAGCACTAGGTTCCCTCTGCCTACCCTGCTGTGCTGGATACAGCATGAAGCTAATTTTAATTTGTTTTTAAATATAAAAAATAATAAAAATATTTCACATTTTCATTATCACGCTCTAGGGAGATAAACCGCGGCGTTAAATTCCGCCCAACACGCAATTCCACAACAAAATAATTGTTAATTCATCAAAACCAATACAAAAAACGATAACATACGACATCACATAAACAACTACCCTCCTTTTTACAGGCAGCTCTACAAATTATCCAAAGTTTCTGTGATGAAATTTGCGTGTTGTATGTACCGTGAAGCAAATCCTTTCGACCCGTCAATCACCAGCGCTGTGACAGCGGCGGCGCCCTGGGAAATACACTAAGTGCTCTCACAGTTTGTATGTATGGTACATACAGCCCCGTGGGGATTGGAGCCGGGGAGTAAATTTGCTTCATATGTTCACTAATTTTTTGGATTTAATTTGAAAACTTTAATTCGCTGTGCTATATGTTTTTTTTTGTATGTATGTATGTAGATTTGAAATTATGAATGTTTAATTTGGATTCATATATGTAATATGCAAATTGGTTTGGGTGTGGTTTTAATAGATATATGATATTAATAGATATATGGAGGCACAGCATCTAAGTAAACGTGACAGTTGTGGATTCACTTTCCACTCGATTAAATGAATTATTATTTTCACTTTACTAGCTTTGGTAAGAAGACAAAGCGCGGCGTTGAGTTCGGCGGAACTTAAGAACATGACGAAATTAGGAAATGAAAATCGTTAATATTGTCTTCTTCTCGTACAGGAATCAAACCCACGGTGTCTGTTCTAAATTGAGAATAAATAATAAACAATACAGTTTATTATAAAAACAATTATATTAACACAATAGAAGTGAATAACGTAGCGGGAACGAGAGCCGCAACCACATAAATATAAACATTGAAAAGCAAATAAAAACAAAATAGTTCTCTGTGGATATAACATTTTAACCATAGACAATAAAGAAAATAATAGTTTAAAGTAGTAGTAGTATTCGAGACCAGTCGTGACGCAGGGGCACAAGCGTGTGACTGTAAACGCGACAGATTGTGAATTCGATTCCCTTTCGGGTAAATAAAATATTTAATCTTTTTATTTCCACGCTCTGGTAACGAAGGAAAGCGAAGTGTTGAGTTCTGCTACTCAATACGCAATGCCTCCAGATTTTTTTATTTTTAGCTTCGAATTTTTACCGCATTATAAGAGATACACAAAGAGCGAGACACTATTGTTTTTAAGACATGATTTTCTCCGCTTTACGTCCAAATTCAAAATATTGCGTTTCAAATAACGATACTCAATGCCACTTTTTTGAATCAGAGCAAAAAATGAGAATAACTTAAATATAAACATTCCTCAAACTGGAAATTGAACCCACAACCATTTCGTTTACAGTCAGACGCTACTAATCTTCATTTGGCCAAATAAAGGTACAGATTAAAAAGCACAACTATACATATTATGTCCAGATACTCCATCTTAATTCTCTTCTATTATCGTGACATGTGTTGGCGGAGCTCAACGCCGCGCTCTAATACAACAAAATACTTCACTTGATATTATAAAATATTTTTATTGAAGCAATTAAATTTGTATTATATTGACATTATTATCAACAAACATACATCATTGTTAAGGCAATTAGTCTGTTAATTTAGTTGCTAATTGATTCAAATAGTTCTATGCATTTATGATTTGAAATTTGGTACAATGTTTGAAAGCTCAAATCGTTTTTTTTTGTCTATAAGCGTGAGAATGTACACTACAGGTTGTGGGTTTGATTTTATATTTTCATGTCTTCACTCTGGTCGGGACAAATCGCGGCGTTGAGTTCCACCACTTAGAATTTGGCTGAAAGTTTGAAATGACACGGAAATAACTTGAACGGGGTGTCTTAATACTTGGTTCCCATTTTCCCTCTGCCTACTCTGTTAACAGCGGGATACAGCGTGAAGCTTAAAAAAATATGAATACAACTCATACTCGCGATAAAATCTTTGCAAATGTGTTTTCAGTTTCACGAAAAAATTACAAGACATTTCTAAAGCAATTTAAATAGAGAGCGTGCCTCAGCTTATTTTGTTAAAACATTAATAAGTAAAAGAGCCTCTTGTAAATTAACCAGAACTATATAAAAAAAGGAAACGGAAGCCACGTTACTAATTATTATAAAAAGAAATTAACATTTACTTTTTTTATGTTAAAAAAAATGATTTTAATTAAAATTTCGTCTTAATTTCACCTCAATTTCAATCCAGCTCCCGGAACGAACATTAAATTTTCATCAAAGTAAAGCCAACGACTAATAAAATGGTTTTCGAATATGATAATTTTAACTAACTGTTCCGTAATATAACGATTTCGCTTCCGTTGAATAATTTTCCGGAGCTAACCGAGTTACTAACTATCGGCCAGTGTTTAGTTAGTTCTACATCCATTGATACTGGCTATGTGAAAATTATATTTTGTAATTAAAAGCATAATGTTATGATGTTTTTGTATGAAACTAAAAATAAAGCTAGAGTTAAACTCTCAATAATGTACCTACAGTAGTATATTCAGATTCCGTTATCAAACCGAAGTCCACCGAATTGTCGGGGCATTGCGAGTCGAGTTTCAGAATCTCTGGTAACGCCCAGAGATTCAAACCAAGAGATTGCATATATCTTATATTTAGATTTTAAATGTGACTTAACTAACTTTAAATTTAATAATTTGAGAAATAAACCCCTTTAAAAATGGCACCTAGAGTAAGCCAAAGGCCTGTAGAAATGTTTGTTGTATATTATAAAATACAGTTTAACTACCAATAAAGCACTCAGGAGATCATGCATGCATGATCATTATAAAACAACGTAGAATCTGCTTAATTGATAATTTATTTTTCTATATGTACATATTTGGAAAACGTTTTTTTTAATATTTTTGTTGTTTTTTAGCTTCGCTCTCTATTCCGACACTTGAGACTTGTTAAGATACTTCATACCCAATTTTACGCCGAATTCTGGAGGCAGTGCGTGTTGAGTGGCGGAACTCAATGCCGCGTGTTGCCTCAACACCACGGGGACGAGCGTGTGGGAATCGAACCCACAACCTGTCGCGTTTACAATCACATATTTGGGCCCCTACGCTACGACTGGCAAATATTTATGTATTTGCATTATTTCAACTTATCGTCCTATGGTAGAGAGAGCCTGAAGAACATCGAGGACCTCAAGACACTCCGATTTCTGCTTATTGTCTGATTTCGAGACATTGTGATGCGTTACGTAGCTCAACGCTGCGCTCTCTCTTGTCAGAACAAAGAATATAATATAGGGGCCGTTCAAGTATTACGTAAGCAGTTTTTTTGCAATTATTGACACCCCCCCCCCCCCCCCCC
>DWQW01012667.1:0-10683 GCA_018249695.1 Heliconius erato demophoon | reverse complement strand
AACCTAGTGTTAAGACACTCCGTTCCCCACTTTCTGCCGAATTCTGGAGGCATTGCGTGTTGAGTGGCAGAACTCAACGCCGCGCTTAACCTCGACACCAGAGCGAAGAAATGGAAATATAAATTAAGGAGGAAAGGAATATATGAAAGGAATATATCAGGGGAAATTATTATTAATTTCCCCCGACTTGGAATCGAACCCACAACCGACGCACTGACATTCACAAAAATGTCTTGACTCGAGTACCCATGTAATTTCTTTTAAAGATTTTTCTCTTTACGACTGGTGCATTTGGTGCATCAGTATTTTACCTGGTGGCGTAATATTAATTAAAAAAAATGAGGCCTACAACATTTTGCCTTAGGCCTTATAGCCTAATAACTGCCGACAAGGTTTGTAAAAAATAATAAAAATATTTCTTATTGATGCCCTATAACTAGCAGGACGCTCACGGCTTCGTTCGCTAAACATTCGTGTTTTTATATATGTGTGACTTACTAGTTTTAGGTCTTTGGGTTATCGTAACTCGCACTCACTCAAGCACGCACTCAGCGGTTTAGGCAGAGGGAACCTAGTGTTAAGACTTCCCCACTTTCCGCCGAGTTCTAGGCATTACGTGTTGAGTGCCGATCTTTTTCTCGTTAAAAGTTTTAAATTAGTTTCGTATTATTATTTTTTTTTCTATTATTGTACTTTCGCATAGTACATATATTTTAAGTATTAAACCCATGAAAATTAAAAATATAAACGTAAATAGCGTAAATAGGAAGTGGGAAAAAATACAAGAATTACAATAATTATCACATTTTATTAATACTTAAATGTTGATATTATTAATATTCTACTAACATATATACAAGTCAATCAGAAAAAATGTGCCGTTTTGCGTTTTCCTCCATAGTTACAGGCATTGCGTTAACTATGTGAGGTGGTGCACCTCAACGCCGCGCTGTGTCTTAACAGAAAACCAAAATGAAAATTATTTAAATCAAATATTGAATGATGACTGAATAGGAGTAAAACCCACAACCATTAAAAATAAATTATAGATACTGTCACACTGTGCCATGATGGCGTATGTTTTATATACATCAGTATTTAATTCTATTTAAAATAAAATATAGATAAATATAATAGAATAGATTTGTCATTGAACAAAATAAGGCATTTAAATTACATAGTTTAAAACAATACACGTTTGCGAATTACATTTAAAATGGTAATAAAATATAGCATAAAAGCTCTCGGTAGGGTCCTTTTTGCCAAAAAGGACCCTACCGAGTTCGACCAACTCGAACAATACTTTATTATTATTAGAAAATATGTAAATTTTTTATTTCTACTTTTTATTTAGTTTCATATGTCATGAGGCCAGTCGTGGCGAAGGGGCACATGTAAAATAATATAAAGTAAAGTATATATTTAAATTTACATTTTCATGTCTTCACCCTGGTAATGAGGCAAAGCCCGGCGTTAAGTTTCGCCGCTCAACATGCAATAACTCAAGAATTCGAAAGATGGGAAACAAAAATATCTGTGATGGGAATCGGAGTATCGGAGATTTTATTCGAAGTCATATAATGTTCTATAATAATAAAAAAAAAATAAATTAAATCAGCTTCACGCTGTATCCCGCACACAGCAGGGTAGACAGAGGGAACCTAGTATTAAGACACTCCGTTCCCCACCATTGAGTGAGTTGAGTGGCAGAACCCAACGCCGCGCTTAACCTCGACACCAGAGCGAAGAAATGGAAATATAAATTTAAGCAAATATTTCATCTCTTCGAGTGAGGATCGAACCCACAACCAGTCGACTTTACAGCCACACTTGGTGCCGCTACGCTACGACTGGCCTCTAATAATTTTGAGTGTAATAATACAATTAAATGCAATCTTCTATATATGTACCTACTGTGTTCTTAAAACTACATTTAAAATATATTTTCTTAATATCTTTGACGTGTTGTATAAAAATATTATTTAATATTGAAATATGTATGTAAGCCTTAAACGTTTTTTATAATTACGTATAGGACAGTGTGATTGATAAAGAAATTACACGAGCTAATTTTCTAAATATATTTTTTAACAATAATATTAATATTTACAGTCACAATGAAAAGAATTGCATCATTTTATACAATTTTTCTTATAGTTAGCTGTAGGAGAGTGAGCAAGTGAACCTAGTGTTAAGACACTTTGTTCCATATTTTTCGAGATATTATGTGGTTATTGGCGAAACTCATCGCCACACTTTGTCTCGTTACCAGAGTGAGGACTTGAAAAAAAGTAATAATGGTAATCGAACCTACAATCATCGAGTTAAAACTCAACATTAACTTTATTGTTATCTAGATACATTCCCCAATCTTTTTGTAAGAACCTAGTGTTAGGATTAAAAGTAAACAACAAACACAAGGTTTTTTTATTCTTAAAAATCTATTTTTGTAATAATATCATAAAATTTCCAAAAAATATAATATTTATTGCTTAAATTTTCGAATAATACACATTTATAACAAATTCTTTAGTTGCTATGTTAATACATTTACTTTCATTAAGTCATGAGGCCCCTCGTCAAGAGGGGGCCTGAAATTACAATTATCTCTTAAATTTAATGCTAAAAATATTATAATCGCCAATTTTTTTTTAATAACTTGAATTTTGTCGGATTTTTTTTGACCAAAATAACCACAACTTAATATTAAAAAGTTTATACAAAAAAAACTGATATTAATATTATACAAATGCAACAAACGTGTTAAAAAAATTATTAATATTCATAATATGTAGAATCGCTTATACTCTATCTAGTAGTTGGTATCTAACAATTGTTTTAAGACATAGAATACATTTTTATAATATAAACAAATATCCAAATATAACAAATGCGAAAGTATGAAGATGGATGTTCTATCACTTTCACTTTATATCTACTGAATGGATTTAGATCAAAGTTTTCAGTAATATAGCTTATACATGAAAATATCGCAAAGCCTACAATTTATTTAAATTCCAATATGGTTCTGAGTATAAAAACCTGGATATAACAAATTTTGTTCTTCAATTCCTATTCAAAAGCAAAATGGAACAGAACACCGCAATTTTAATACATCATATATTATAATTTTACCTTGAATATCTTACATTTGATCATACAACCATCATTACGTCATTAAGACTACAGGATCCTAATAACATAATATAAATTTACCTATTTATTTCAACATTTACCTAAATATTATTAAGCTGAAGAATTTGTTTGCTTTATTACGTTAATCTCATAAACTACCAGTGAAATTGAAAAAATATTTTTGATTTGGATAGTCTATTTGTCGAGGAAGGCTATATATGTATATAATAGCATTACGTTATATATGAACGTAAAACATCCTGTGTCGGCTACTTCAAGCAATCTTAGTCTTAGTTTTTATTTTGGGCTGAAGTCTCGAGTAAAAGCTATTTACTAAGAGTATATAAAATTATAATTTTAGTTGTCACTGAAGCAGCTAACATTTAACCACTTTTTCCAAATTCTATCACGCAATTAAAAATTTTAAAAAACTCATTTTTATTTTATTTACACAATAAAACACTATTAAGTACTCGACAAAAAAAACAGAATAGCACAAAAAGCCTCCTATCAATGGGAGACCTTATTTAAAATATAGGAATATCTTCACTTTTTAAAATTTAAAACGGCAGTTAAATTATTAGTTAAACCATCGTTTTTTTTCTAAATTTTAAGTGTCAGTATTATTATAATTTATATCAGTCTCTGTAACGAATGTGTAATTCTGTTGATGTCAGGTATCGAAAGTGCGAGGCATATACCTGGTGATTAGACAAATATTATTATATATATCAGTAGGATCTAATATCAAGACACATCGTCTCTAATTTTCCTCTGTTTATTGAATGGCGGAACTCAACGCCTTAGTTTGCGTTACCAGTTCGAAGAAATGAATATCAATCATTTCTCTGAGCAGGAATCGAACCCACACTCATCCATATTTGCAGTAAGAAACGGCCTTGAAATCGTTATCGACAATTTTACATAGTTTAATGTAAAATATACATAGTTTAATATATAATAGTTTATCAGTGTTAATATAATAGTTTAATAAAATAAATACATAGTTTAATGTAAAATTGTTATAACACTTAGAAAAATGTATATTTTTGAGAAACTTACCTAACACCAAAATCGTGAATTCTGAACACAGCGTAGTGCACATTCCTAAAAACTGGGTAAAAATGCTCCACAGGCTCGGTGAGCAGTGTGTGACATAGTTTCGGGTTCGATTTCATATTGGGGTACTCTATGTCCCATATACTTTCGAATGAACAGCCTTTTCTATTAAAAAAAATAAAATATATACATATGTATATACTGTTAACTCTTAAAACCCTTGGCACTAACCCATAGCACTAGTTTTAAATAAATAAATTGCCCTGAATAGTATTTCAAATCAAATTGAAATACTATTTAGGGAAATGAAAACAAAACACACGGTCTTATCTGTACTTTTTTTAGTATTCAGCTTCACGCTGTATTTCGCACACAGCAGGGTAGGCAGAGGGAACCTAATGTTAAAACACTAGGTTCCCCACTTTCCGCCGAAATCTGGAGGCACTGCGTGTTGAGTGTCGCGAAATTCAACGCCGCGCTTTGCCTCGACACCAGAACGAAGAAATTAAAATATCAATTTAAATAAATATTTTATTTCCTCCAGTGGGGATCGAACACACAACCAGTCGATTTTGCAGTCACACTTTGTGCCCCTGCGCCACGACTTATGTATGACGGTATTTTTTATTATCCATATGTTTTTATTAGATATAAAATGTTTGATTGAGTGATTTTAGTGTATTTCTTCAAAGATATTTTTATATCATTATAGCGAGCGAGGCGAAAGGGGATTGCCAGCGAAGCGAGTGGGGGGATTTATTTTATTTTAAATTATTTAAAAATTAAAATACGTACTTGCTCTTCCCATAGCAGTATTTGGTTTCAATTATAAGATAAGTTGCTTTTAATTTTGTCAATTCGTCATAATAATCATGCGGTAAAAATCTGCCATACACTTTATATACAGAATATGCGCGGTTTCTGAAAAAAAAATTATAATAACTAAAAATTATATAAATTCAAAATATTTTATATATTTATTTTTATAATTTCAAAATCTTATTTACATTCTGAGCGAATGTAAATAAGATTGATGATGTAAAAATTATTGTTATAATAGTTCTCAAATCTTGTAAAATCTATCAAACTCCCCAAAATAAGTATAAAAATTTTGCAATCTTTTCCAAAGTTCTCTAACATCTATTTTAAATCCACCAAAACCTACCAAAATCCATCGAAATCCTCCAAAATCCCCCACTTACCGAGCCTCCGTATGTTCATAATGAGGATGTGCCACTATAGGCCGTCTGGTGGACAACATGACACTGGCAAGCACGGGCATTGAACCTGCGAATGCCCCACTACTAGTCTCCTTGGAAATCCATTGAAGTAATTGCTCTTGAGGGTAGTCGCTGAATTCACCTAAAAAAGAAATATATGTTAAAGTGCCTAATACTAGGTAACCCTTTACGGATCTTGTTCAATATATAATCAACAAACATACAAATAATTATACTACATACAGGATACATTCTGAAATATTTTTTAGTCTTATTCCACAATAACTTAGATAATGTATAATAATTTGACAGGACAAAGCGCGGCGCTGAATTCCGCCATTCACACATTGTCTCGACAATATGGCGGTGCGTGACAAAGTGTTTTAACACTAGGTTCCCTCTGCCTAAACTGCTATACGCCGAACACAGCGTGAATCTCACATAAATGTACGTTAACAAGAGATACATACCAATATGCGACATTTCATGCGATACATTTTGTGAAAGTTCCCTCAAAATGGTCAAAAATGCTATAGCCCAAATTATGGGCAAATATTTTGTAAGGACTTTTGGATATCTGTAAAACACAAAAAAAAGATAATGACAGGAAAACGAAAAAATAAGGTAATAAAAAGAACAGCGCGCTTTGCATCGTTACCAATGCCAGAAAGTGAAATTATTTTTTTTATTTCCCCGAGTGGGAATGAAACCCCCAAACGTCGCGTTTACAATCACACGCTTGTGCCCCTGCACCACGACCAAATATCTTAAAAACGAAAAATGGGGAATGGAGTTTCCTAGCACTTGTTTCTCTTCCGTCTCGCCCTTCTCTATCCATTTTTAGGGGATAAAGCGTAAAGACAAAAAATACTTACATATTATAATTCCGATTGGCTATAAGTGAAAATACTAGACACATCTGCGTAGTGAACAACAACTTCAACCTCATTACCAACGCCGCCATCACGCCAAAAACAAACATCTGCGACAGATTATAAAAAATCGCCGGTTCTATATACAGATTCTTCAAAAAGAACAACTCTACATTGGTCATTTCATCCAGTTTCTTCATTTTACTATTAAACGAGGATAGGATCACATCCATATCTTTTCGTATTTTATTTTTTACACTTTCTGAGTTATTTTCAATGCCGCTATCATCATCGTCTACTTCTGTTTCTTCTTCTTTAACTAAATCATTTACTTCCTTCTTACATTTGGAAACAGCAGTGGAAGCCCAATAGGAGGCCACGTTAACACAAATGAGTAAGACAACAGGAATTAGCAAAGATTTTGACATATTTCTAATAGATTTCAATGGCAGAAAATCAAAAACTTCAGAGCAAGTATAAATAAGAGTGTGAAACGTTTTATAATCAGATATTTTCGAATACAGTATATCCCACACGTGGGAATCGTCTTGGACTTCTAGAAAATCGCATAAAACCTTCTTTAGATACAAAGACGAAGTAACAGCGAGTAAAAGTCTTAGAATAACTAGCCAAGTTTCCACGAAGAAATCCAATTTATTCTTGATATTTATCCGAAATGTGCTGAATAATAAGCAATAAATAGAGATTATTGCGAAAAACGACGTGTACAAGGAGGTTTTGAGCATATCATTGCCTTGGAGAAGGAGTATGGCAGTGTGAAGACCACAGAAGTGAGAATGAAGGAAGATGGACAGAGTCTTCGTATCGATTATCCTTAATTGCTCCATTACGAAGAAAATTGCTGTTTGGGTAAGAAAAATAAACTGGGTGAACTGCCAGAATAGGAGGCAGAGACTGTTCGTGATGAATATGCCGACCTGAAATAAAAAAGAAATATAACAATGATGTTAGCTGTTTCATACCGTAAATCTCCGTTTGTCGAAATCTTTCTAGTAAGTATTTTTTATATTTACTACACTAGTATTTCGCGGGACTCGAACCCGCGCCTCTAAACCGACCAGGCGCTCTGACAGCGCTACGTTAAAATTATTATACGTTTTCTAAATAAGTATCTTTTCTTTCCTAAGTGTGGAATAACACTTCAATAATGTTAAAAACTCTTAGCTTACCTGTAACTTCAATACTTTATTCTTATTCTTCTCCCGTAATTGCAGAGTGAGAAGCCAAGTTTGCAATAAAAGAAGTGGTGCTGCCAAGTTTTCCCTTTCATTTGGCGCCCATTGCACTCTTGTACATTCGGCGTGATTGGCAAAATATTGTACCACTGCTAAAACACCGCCTAGAACGCTTTGGCTAGAGGAAAAATCGGGATAAAATAAAAACCCTTTAAAGAAACTAAAAACAATATACAAACCTCAATCAATACACAAATATTATAAAAAAATATATAAAAATATAATTATTAAAAAAAAACATATCAAAACGTCAATAATCAAACGAACTTCGCCATATCTCGCTTACTAACCTCAAAATCGAGGCGTGTACGAAAAGGACAGCAACTGTTAGACCGGCGAACCACCATATAACTTCTAAATAAAAGTAAATGGGCTGACCAATTCCGATACAGCTTTCTATGGGTGGGTGATCATCACCACGCTCTACTAGATGACACTCTTTATGCGTGGAGTTTAACCACGGCTCGAAATATCGATACATCGCACCTATTATTACCTGGAAAATTTGTAGAGTCTTTATGGACATATTATGGGCACTATAAGCATGTATTATATATTTAATTCATACCATCACTGGCTCGCACAGTGAGTGTAATAATTACATGCTTGGATAGATGGATTGGATGAAACTGTGGGTTTTGGCCAAAACTGGCCGAAACCAAAATCAAATCTTCGGTCAGTCACTAGTGGATACACATCCTGTCTCACATATGATCTTACATCCACATATAAAATCTGTGATCTTACTTCATCCACACATGTAATTAAAATATCTATACATAAATATGATCACATAAAATAAAATTTGTGTCCCTATTTTAGACAAAAAGCAATACAATCCTAGATGAAACAAATCCTAGATGAAACCTAATCCTAATGAAATTAACTAAAATGCAGTGCAGTATTCACATGCCTACCCTGCTGGATAGAAGATAGATATATGTAGATAGAATCCTGCTCTCTTTATTAAATGGAAATACCCAAAAATATATATAAATATTAAACATCAAGCTTACCTCAGGATTTATATTGAATCTGTTAAAAGCATTTACATCTTTAGGGTATTCAACTAATTGATCATACATAATTTTTGATATTCCACTAGCAAATGTCTTTTCCTCAACAATAGTTTTGTAATATGAATAATAGAAGCCCATTTCTGTCCGTAGTGACATCTCTCTCTCCAAATCGGACAGATAGGAGAAGTTTCGATCATTCTCAAAAAGATTAGATACATATTTGTAATGAATGCAGCCAAGTAAGATTGCTGTAATAATAAAAAAATAGTTTTGTTTATTTTATGTGTGTATTATACTTGTTATAACTTGTTTAGGTCTATCAATGTTGTCATCAATATATAATGGATGGTTTTATAGTCAATAGACTTGGACAGTTTCCATGGCCAGAGCAGGTTTAAATTCTTCTGTATTTTTGTCATAGAAGCAGAAGCATAGGCAGTACCTGATTGTAGAGTGATGGCTGCAGGTTCAATTCTTACTATAGCAAAATTGTTTTTATTTCCCTGGTCTTGAAAGACAAGACTTGGTGTCCCCATCATGGTGCATCTCAATTTTGAGTGTAATATCTTAAGCTCCCATAACATATGCATAAAATTAATATTATATAAATTTTCTCTGCCTACAATGCTGTGTGGGATACAGCTTGAAGCTGAAGCTGATTTTCTAGGTATAATTCTTTTATGTTTTATATTCTAAATAAAGTAAATTAATCTTAGCACTTAGGATCTTTTATTGACAAATGGTCAGTTTTTAATAATTTGGAGTTATATGTTTTTAACCATTAAAGGCATCAACAATCATTTTTTTTAAATAATTTTTAATATAACAGTAATTTACGAAATTAACCAAATTGATATAATTGTTAAGCCATTTTTGTGTTTCAAAGATATTTAAATGAAAATCGGTTTATAATGTCTAACTCAAAGTTTTATATAAAAGTAAGATGAATATTAATAAAAAGTTTAGGCAATATTAATTATTTTGCATATGTATTAGAATCATAAATAAGTTTTAAACGGAATAAAGAGTCGTACCAAGTATTATAATCAAAACATATTCGCTTATTTTCTTTCCATTATATCTTTGTTCATTACTTTGGTTTCGAACTTCAGATTTATCACCCATTTTGTATATTTACATGCTTTTCTCTATATTATTATATAAACAATTACTATTATACTTTAAATATTTGGAAATACCGATAATAAATCGATTTCTTTTTAAATGACATTGACATCTAACATGATGTCACATGTGATGTTTATCGAGTGACAGTGTTGCTAGATTTATAAAATAAAAAATATTTAATTCTTTATTTATATTAATAGCTCCGCAGCTTTCGCGATCAAAAAAATTAGATCATTAACTGATGTAGAAACGACTGGACTTGTTTACTTCCATAGTATTATTACTTTGGGGTCAACCAATATTTGTCCTGCAGAAGCGAGCTATTCGTGCAAGCTATAATTTAGGAAAATGTTATGTATGGTTAGAAAATCATTAATCATTTTACCAAAATTGGTCATGTACAAAAATTGGTGATGTAGATAACACGCCTTGGGAATGAAATGCTCGCTCCAGTCAGTTTCAAAGATATCATTGTCATAGATAATTAAATATGTATTTGTTTAAAATTGATTTTAAAATAAATAATCCCGCGGAGTTTCTTGTGCCGGTTCTTCTCAGGTCTGAGGCATTAACTTAAGTGAACTGGTGGTAAATTATTTGACGTTCAAAATGAAGCATTATTTTGAATAAAATTATTTGAATTTGAATTTAACCTTTCGTAAACCACGTGGGTAAAAGTTGCGTCCTGCACTACGTGGGGTTTTCTATACCCCAAGATCATTCTATCTATATGTAGGTAATATCTTTTCAAAATGTCTTTAAAACGTATTTATATTGTTTCTGGACTATTAGGATTAAAAAATAAAATTATTTTGCTAAATATAAAACATATTTTTATTATCTTTAAGCATTGTAACAAAAATAGTATTTTTTAATAACTAAGAGGAGACCATCTTCTTTGGTTTGACTTTATAAAAAAAAACTTTACTAAAAACTTCTTATTGCCCTCTATTTCAGGGTCTATAGATATATTAATCAAAAATAAAACAAAAAT
>DWQW01012666.1:0-10684 GCA_018249695.1 Heliconius erato demophoon | reverse complement strand
GATTTGGAACGACCCGTTGAGTTAGACGTATGTAAATTTTCAACATAACGAATTTTGTATTCAAAAACAGTTGAAATGTTGCTTTGTAAACTTCATCGTATGTCAGATCCGTCAGTTGTTGTGTAATCCAAACGAATTGCTAGACCATGGCAAGTAAATTAAATATATGTACATGAAAATATGTTAAATATATTATGAATAATATATTATATATGTACATTTAAAATATATGTAATCCAAGCAAAATTCTTCAGTGTTATATGTACCAAAAACTGAAGAGTTGCTTTGCACACGTTAATCTCAGCATCTTCTGGCTTGTATTGTTATGTTGAATTGTTGTTTTTTGGATAGGGTGCTGTGCCCACCCCAGAAAATTTACTTTAAAAAAATGGAAAAGACAATATGAACACAAACATCTATTCAAAGCTAGAGCCCAGGCCCCCCTCCTGAAAATATTTCTACATACGCCCACGACGAATAGGGCTTCAATTTGGAGTGGCGTTTATATATACTGAGCCTACTATGACCTGATAACAGTGGTGAATTAAATAAGTAGTAAGTAAGTTTAAATAAGTGAGTTGAAATTATTTGTTTTTGTTACTACCAATAAATCAAAAAATGAACTATTTTTCAAATATTTTCAAAGTTATAAAAGGAGTATTAGAGATATCAGCGATACGCAACTTTGGAAACCTTTCCACAATAGATTTATATGCATATGTTATAAATAAATTTGTTTTTATAATTTGGTTAATAAATTCATTTTATTACTCGTTGATCACAATAATTTATAGTGACGCCTGACAAGTACCTAAGTTTCTGCACCACTGATGCTTTTTTGGCCGAAACCGAAACTATGGCCGAAACTACGCTTTTTGACCGAAACTGGCCAAAACCGAAACCGAACCTTTGGTCAGTCACTGATCTCTAGTATTAGAGCAGGTGAGTGGCGATTCTTAACGCCTGTCCGTATACTAAGTAATGCAAATATGTCACGCTCACCGAAGGTTTCTTTATCAATTTCAGGGTTGTAGATCAACAGAGAGTACCTACAAATTATAGAGAACGAAACTCAAGTTTGAATTTCAATCGAATTGGCTATTATAGATTTTGCGTACATTTTGAATCTACTACTATCCCCATGTAACAATCCTATAAAACTATTCCCTATTATACTTGTTTTACTTTGATTACTTAGCTCTTATATATCGACATCTACTGTCAAAGATAGTCGAACCAAAGGCTTTTCTAACGGATTATATGGGATATAACAATCAATATACATTGACATACAGTGATCTTTGAAGTATATTAAATGTTGTAACTTCACTTTGACAGGACAGACGGAGGTATTCTGGGCATCTAGTATTAATACACTCAGTTTTCCATTAAAACTTTTCTTATCTCCACTTTTCGAAGAATTCTTGAGGAATTGCGTGTTAAATGGCGGAACTCAACGCCGCACTTTGCCTTGTAACCAGAGCGAGAAAATATGCCTAAGCGTCGCGCGTGCAGTCGCTCGCTTGTGCCTTAATATTTGTAATAATTGTTTCACACTGTATCCCTGATAAAGTGTGATAAGAGTGGGAACCTAATGTAATGTCTCATTTTCTAGCGGAACTGAAAACTCCGTTTTGTCTTTTAACCAAAGGGGGGAAACGAAATTGAATCACACGAACGAATGAAACGAACCCACAAGCATCACTCTTACAGTCCAATGCTGCGCCACTGTGTCACAGCCTCTATGTAATAGATATATTGATTAATCACTGCGTAATCCACTTGTCATTCATATATTCAATATGAATATCATATGAGAAATTTCATTACCATATTTTAATTAATTGAGGAAGCATATCTTATTTTAATATTTTAACATCTTATTATGACCTTTTGGCTATTTGTGATGGTCTTAACGTTGCAATACAATATCTGACTGTAAACGATACGGTTGTGGGTTCGATGCCGATTCAGAGGAATTTTGTTATTTTCATTTCTTTGCTCTGGTGTTGAATTTTAGCAGGAATTAAATTTAGGAACTGGTAAATATTTCTCCTAGACTGGCGATCGAATCCACAACCAGTCGATTTTACAGTCACACCTTGTGCCCCTGCGCCACGACTGGCCTCAAGAAGAAAATATTTTTACATAATACAGAAATAATAAAAAGACACCGTTCTCCATTTATTGCCAAATTTTGGAACATAGCGCTTTGAGTAGCGGTACCGTCAGAAAAAAATAATTTGGATACAATCGTTTCCCCGAGCTAGTATCGAACCCGCAACCCACTCCATCACATCTCAACTACTCGACAAATAAAATCTATTCTTAGTGACAGTACTGTAATTGAAACGTATGTGTTCTTTCAACACATTCGATGATAGATCGAATAGATTGATTGAAACCAAGAGGAAGCTGAGGCGAGTGATGACGAACGTACTCTTTTTGATATATTTTTTATGTCTGATTATGATTTCTTTTCATCACCTGTCCGACACCAGCTGGTATGCGTTGAGTTTCATCTCTCAATACGAATAGTAAACGGAGTGTCTTACTACCTAGTGCTAAGACATTTTAATAAGGAATCGCCACTCAAAAACAATGTCTTGAATTTCGGCAAAAGATGGCAAAAGATGAAGAAAAGAGTGTCGCGACACTAGGTTCGCTGTATTTATTCCGCATGTTGATGAAATTGAGCGGGAGTGCGGGAAAAATTAAAGCTAACCTGAAAAAAAAGTCATTTTTCACAAATCTATTAATATTCGTGAACGCTACGCGTGTTACTGACATTTTTGTTTGAATTCCCTTCGAATGTAAACTTTTTTTTTGTAAATAAATATATTACCTCTATGTACATTAGATAGGGGAGACTCGACAGATGCACGAGAAAAATACTTAACAAAAATAAATGTAATAGTTCTGTTTACTTCAACGAAAGTAACCAGTTTAAAACATAAGTTTAAGTTTCGTAATAGAAAGTAGTTTTAGTAAATTATACGTTTGTATTCCTGGTGTACCCCACAGCACATAGCAGGTTCGGCAAAAGGAAACTGGGAAAGCAGTGTTAAGACACTCCGTTTCTAAATAAAAATTTCATACCCCCAAGTGAATATCGAACCCAAAACCATCACGTTACAGTCACACTCTTTACTCTTGGCCTCAACACTTTCTCTAATTTTATATAACAAAACAACGACATACTAAACAACACGTCAGAAAATTTTGAAATTTAACCCCAAATTAGGAGTAAATGAACGCATCTATCGGAGTCACGAACAATTGAATATAAAATGAGGCGCAAAATTACACGTCGGGGTGGGAGGCTTTCGTCAATCTCCTAAGGCAGGTAGGGGTACCTGAATAATGTATGCAAAAACTGTTTAAAGTACTTATTTCTGTATACTTCGGGTGTGCTTGAGAGCAAAAATTTAGAGTAGTAGGGTTGGGACTGTGTGAGGGAGTGATACCATAAATATTTTATTTATTTACTTTTTGTTTTACGCTCTATCCCGTATATAGCGGGGTAGGTAGAGGAAACCTGGGAATCTAGTGTTAAGTTACCAATAAGACACTTCCATTACCCACTTTGTGCTCAATTCTTTAAGCTTTGCAGGCTGATTAGCGGAATCCATCGTCCATCTCTATATGTTCTATCAAACCGACAGACAGAGTATAATGTACATAACATTATACTATTTTATATGAAAATAAATATATTATACATTTTTATTACATTACCACTCAGGATAATGAAATATTGAATATTTTAATATTCTTGCTCTAATAACGAGGCAAATCGTTGCGTTGAGTTCCGCCACTTTACACGCAATGCCTCAAAACTTCAGCAGAAAGTAGGAAGCGACGTGCCTTTAAACTAGGTTCCCAGGTTCCCCCTGTCTACCCAGCTGTATGGTGGATTCAGCGTAAAGCTAAAAAAATATACTATCGATCAACGCCCATCCTTAGTTGTAAGTGTAAGCAGAATTTCAAGATACAAGACAATGTGTGACGTTACATTATACTTTCTTTGTCCTATCGATTTTTGGGGAACGCTCGAGGCGATGGGGGGAGAAATCGTGAGAATATTATGGCACTATACTATGTTTTGGTCGTGGCTTTGTTCAGTTTTTTTCTCTATTATTTTCAAAAATTTATCGCTAGTATACCCGAATATGTCTTCATCACGTAAAAATACATACTTTTTTGTAATATATTTAATTTATTTCCGCGATTGGGAATCGAAACCGCAATCGTTTCCAGTCAGATGCTGTGCAACTACGCGACGACTTCTTTTTATTTTTCAGCTCTGGTAAAGCGTGGCGTTGAATTCCACCACTCTACCAGCTATTTCCCGATAATCGGATGTACCATGATAACTGAGTGTCTTCACAGTAGTGTATCCCTGCCTTACCAGCTGTATGCGGGATACAGCGTGAAGCTAATAAAAAATATATGTAATTCCGGTCCAGTATATCAATATTTTATACAATTAATTTCTAGGCAGTACATTTAAAAAATATATATATAAAATTCTGTAAGTACAATATAATTAAAAGGCATTGTTTCTTTCTATTTACGACTGAAGTCAAGGGGTGTTTAAAGCTGTACTTAAGGCAGGTCGTTCAGGGCGACACTTAAAAAGTTCTATAACTATAGCGGGAATATTTTATAGTTTTTTTTATAATTTTACCTCCACGCTATATCCCGTATACAGGAGGGAAAATTTAGTACGAAAACACTGGGTTCTCCGCTTAGGTGAATACTAACTAAAGTAAGGTTAGAATTTTTAATTTTTGCACTTTTTATTATGTGGACGCATCACGCCTGCCTGTAAATACAATACTTGTGGATGCGATTCCCACTCGGGGAATGCATTATTTTTATTTCTCGCTTTAGTAACAAGATGAAGCGCGGCGTTGAGTTCCGCGATTCTATGCATTTAGGTAATTGCAAATTGAGCGGAAAGTGGGGAACGGAGCGACTTATTACAAAGCTATTTGAATAGCATATATAAATACATGTCTCAATTGACTATCAAAATATTTTTTTTTTTCAAATTAAAGCAGTAGTTAGTTCCTGAGATTAACGCGTTTTACCGAAAGCTGTCATATTAACAAAATTATATGTCTTCTTACTAGAGCTAGAAAATAAAAACAATTGTTTCCCTTTAACGAGAATTTAAGTCACAGTAATCTCATTTTCTGACACAGCTTAGAGACAGCGCATGCACATTAGGGGAAATTGACGTTGTGCTTTCTCCAACGGAAATACTAAAACATTTTAAGTATAAACATTTCTCAAGCGAAAATTGAACTCACTACCAAAATTCTATGGAGCTCGTCCAAGCCGAGTCTCAATAGCGTAATTTATACCATTAAAAGATACAACGCTACTCAATCTCTGTAGGAAGTAAATGAAATTCTGGAATGGAATAATTAACTTGATTCAGAAAAATCCCCTATTTCTGTACAAATCTTAGGTATCCACCCACCTTTTAGGGTTCTGTATGTCTAAAACAGAGAACCTTTATAGGATCACTTTGCGTTCCTTGTGTATTCTGTCCTTTTGCCAAAACTATTCTTCTCGAGTTGGGATATCAAGCTGCGAAAGAAATTGGTCTTCAAAGTTTTTCAATGAAATTCGCTGTTTCAATTGTAATAATTTGGTAAAAAATGAATAAAATTGTTAAACGAAAAAAAGTTCGGAAATCTTTCAAAAACACAAATTGGTACGTATATCACAGTAAAAAAAAAACAACTTTATATCTTTACTTCATGTCATTTAAATGAGTACATATATCTGCAAACTTAAGTTTATCATTTTCTATAAGTCACTTTTCTCTTGATTACAATCAAGAAATTGTTACGGAACCTTCGGTAGGTGAGGCTCACTCTCATTGGCCAGCTTTATTATTAAAATCTCTGTCAGACTGTTGAAGAAATGTTAGGCATTATTCAACTTTAAATAAGTTCATCCTAGTTATTAAAGTAAAACCTAATTTATCTTTTTTTAGGTCAGTTTGTATTTATATTGTATTTCTTTTTAAGCTTTACCTCTTTTGTGGGGTTCTGGAGGCAGTAGAAGTACCTTGTAGTGTGTTCTAATACCTGTTTTTTAATTTTATGCTGTATCTCGCACTCAGCAGAGTAGGAAGAGGAACCCGGGAACCTAACTGCCAGAGCGTAATATTAAGTATTTCATTTTAAAATATGAATTTAAATATAATGTTAAATTTTAATTTCATTATAATCTTGCCATTTTATACTACTAGTCTTTTCGTCTTATGAAATATTGCTTCACACTGTAATCTCCATAAGGCATTCTATTCTAACATTTTTCACAATTTTCAGGACATTATATATTGAATAGTGGACCACAGCGCTTCCTCTTGTTACCAGAGCGAGGAAATGAAAAAAAAAACATTCCCTGAATGACAATCGAACCAATAACAGTCGCCTTTACAATCAGATGATGTGCCACTGCGCCTTGGCGTCTAAACTGGATAATTTTCTTCGTTATCAAATTTTGCCATATCGCTTGATTGGTGATAAATCTCACCGTGTCCTGTAGAATCAGGTCACGGGAATAATTAAATCCCAAATGTAATGAGGCCACTGTGACGCATGGGAACTGATAGGGATAGTTAACTATCCATAGTTAGCTATCGCTATTGATCCTCACTATGTCAGCACAAAATGCAGCGTTGAGTTTTGCCAGTAACAGTGGGTGGGTTTAGAAACTAAGTATTCTTTGCATTTCCAGATACATGTAGAATTGCTTGAGCTAAAAAATAATATATCCTTCGCATGGGTATTGAACTCACAACTATTGCTTTCAGACTTCTTAGGGAAAGATTTTTCAATAGATTTTCGTAGCTTAACTCGTAAATAGTCGATTCAGTGGAAACCTACTGTTAAGATAAACATTCAGGCTGTTAAGATTCGGTTCTATCACTTTCCCTAATTTTTAAACACGTTCAGTGGTGGAACTCAACGCCGCATTTTGCTTCGCTACCAGAGCGAGGGAATAAAAATGTTTATCAATTCATTTGATCCAGTAGGAATAGATCCCATAACCGTCGCGTATTTCCTTTATAGTGTTGGATTGTTGTACATTAGAAATATCCAAAGTACTAGAACAAACCTATTTCACAACAAAACAGGTTCATAAAACACAACTTTTTATGAACCTATTACCCTTTTAAATTTACAACCTCTATGCTAACTAAGCGTTTTAACTGATATAAGATTACTTATTTAACTGGCAGTTTAAATTTTAAAACAGACTCTTTTGTTTTATTTTACTATAAAATCCTTTTAACAAATACGATTTTTTACTTAGCAATGTTAGCACTTTTAGTGCTAGGTTATAAAATAAACGCATTAGGCATAAAAATATGGATATTTTCCTTTTATAAAATAATAAAAACGAGACCGTTGTGGTATAATGTGACCGTAAAAATCTGAGTAACGCGACGCGACAGTTTTGAGTTGGATTCCCAGTTGGGATATTATTATAAATTATTTTTATATTTTGACAACAAAAAAATATTAAGCACAGCGTTCAGCTCTGCCACTCGACGCGCAATGACTTGAAATTAAGTTGGTCAGTGAGGAATGGAGTTTCACTACCCTATGGGACTTTTTTTAAATTTTAATCAAACACTACAGACACGTGGTCCGTACTTTTTTTTAACTTTTTCATTATTATCAGCTAATCAACAGTATATTTATCTGCCACTTAAACTAGGCTTATAACTAGAGATAATTATCCAGATATTTAATTCCTAAGAAAGTCCAGGTATTTTTAGATTGGCTTTTTGTAAACATTTCACTTATTATCTATTAACTTAATATCTATTTTACAATTTATATATAATTTTATTTTTTATTCTAAGACTCTATGAGGGTTATAACGTAGCAAAAAATATATGTGGCAAAGTTGGACAACGTTCGACTGTAATAGCGATAGTTGTGGGTATGTTCCCCCCTTGTGGGAATGTTTGTATATTATTTTTTTATTATAATTACTACAATATT
Source organism: Heliconius erato demophoon (assembly GCA_018249695.1). Classification (NCBI taxonomy): domain Eukaryota; kingdom Metazoa; phylum Arthropoda; class Insecta; order Lepidoptera; family Nymphalidae; genus Heliconius; species Heliconius erato. Next base: position 2,645 of record DWQW01012666.1, on the reverse strand, counting down.
TTATAATAATTACTCTATAAAGGAATTTCGGAGAAAACCTCTTTTGTTGCTCCCTCACACTTTTACATAAGTGGGCAAAGGGTTTAATACAAATAAAATAAATGATTTTTGTTTAGCTTCACACTAGCCCCTTATCCCGCACGTAACAGAGTAGGCCAAGGGAACCTGGGAACCAAGTGTGAGATATTCTGTTCCCCACCGAATTCTCGAGGCATTTCATCTTCCCCCCCATTGCGTGGTGGGGTAGCGGAACTCAAAGCCGTGCCCCGAGTATGAATCGAATCCACGACCGTCACGTTTACAGTCGCAATTGTGCCACTGCGCTACAACGACGATAAAGAAACATGTGAAAGCAAAAAAAAAAGAAAATATTTATTTCTATTTACCGTCGATAAACACAATATTTACTATTATACGTACTTTTATGTTCCTATAGCAGTAAAAGAGAATGGCAACGATGCTATAATAATTACGATCCATAAGGTGGACGTGGTGGAGGAGACGCCAAAGATTTTTACGACGTCAAATGAATTGCTATAACTACAAAGAAATGTTCTTGATGAGATGATAATATTTGTATAGAGAAAATATTGTTTATTATACGTTGGTATGTTTGTTAAATTATATATGAGGACGTCTGTTGCCGTTGTTGGTGTAAATTTGACAGGATATGGGTTCGATTTGCACTTGGGGTGATAATATACTTAATATTTTCATTTCCTCGCTTTGGAAACGAGGCAAAGATTGGTATTGGGTTCTGCCACTCAACACTCAGCGCCTCCAGAATTCAGCGAAAAGTGAGGAACGGAATTGTCGTAATGGGAACGGAGTGTCTTAATGTTAGGTTTCCATGTTCCCTCTGTCTAACCTGCTATGTGATAGATAAAGTGTGAAGCTAAACAAAAGTTTTTTATTCTACAAAATTTAATTCAATTATTATTATACATTGAATTGAAAAACTTTATAAAACGAACTTGTACTCCCAATTTTAAGGGTTATAGAAGTTTGTTACCAATTGTTTTAGGAGTTCTTGGACTTATGACTCTTTGATGTCTAAGTAATGGGCTTAAGAAATAAGGAACGGAGTTTGGAAATTGTTTATTGTTATATTAGTATATTGTTAGAGGCCAGTCGTGGCGCAGGTGCTTAAGAATGTGTAAAGGCGACAAGTTGCAGGTTCAATTCCTACTCGAGGTAATAAAATGTTTAATATGTTCTCATTCTGGTAACGAGGCAAATCGCGGCATTGACTTCCTCTATGCAACTCGCAATGCCTCGAGGATTCCGTAAAAAGTGTCACTTTTCTCCACTTTTGCCGAAGTCATAATGGGAACGGAGTATCTTATCTGTCTTCCCTATTACGTGCAGAAAAAAGAAGTGCTTGGCTAAGCTAAAAATAAGGTTTCTAAGTAATTTGCTCTGTTCTTTGATTATGGCGTTCCGAAGGCGTCATTTAAACCTAAATCATTTTTCTAATGTAACATTGTAATGGAGAACAAATGAAGGAGATCGAAGGAGGAGGAACGAGACTACAGTAAAAAAAAATGTTACTTAATAGGAGTAAGCATGTTAAAAAGAGATCTTGCTATCTAAATAAAAATGTAGTAGTGTAATTTATCAATCCCTAGGTAAAGTTGACGGCGATAACTAGCAAAAATTTAAAAATAGAAATATAAACAGCACTTTAGTCCATTAGTTTCAAGCTTTAGGCGCTTAACTTGTCAGTCTTGCTTAATAATTGTGGACGTTATCATGTTACGTTATAAGTGCTTTATCGTGTTTTAGTTTGTCTGTCATTAATTATGCTGGAAACTTTGCATTAAAATAAACCTGGTAAAAGAATATAGCGCGGCGTTGAGTTCCGGCACTTATGATGCGATGTCTTGATTTGGCGGAAAGTGAGAAACAGAGTGCCGTTTTCCTTCTGCTATGGTGCAGGTAAGTCGGAAGGCAACGGTTGTGGGTCCGATTTCCTCCTGAGCAGGATTGAACCTATAACCATAATTTTTATAATTGCACGTTTGTGCCCCTGTGCCAGCACGGCCTCGTGACGCTTAGATATATTATGTTACTCAAAATAATCACTTCATAGAATATTTTGGGACAAAAACAGGCACAATATAAAAGTTTCAATATAAGGCAGTACTGTAATTTCCTTATTGAAGATCTACGTTACTTCCGTTACTCTCTATTTAACTTTTCTCATAAAATTCACTTTAACGTTTGCTCCCATCCTATACTTAGGAGTTTTTCACAATAGGTAACTCCTTTTTGGATTATTTTCTGAAGTAATATAATATATTCATGATTGAAAAGTTTTCTTATATATCTATATATATAAAAGGACTTGTGCTGACTGACTGAGGTAAGACGCACGCAGAGCCGTAACCGCTGATGGTAGAAACGTGAAATTTGGGCAGATGTTTATTTTCATATTTTCACATCCACTAAGAAGGGAATTTGAAAAATTTTAACCTTAAAGGAATGAAATAGGGGTTGAAAGTTTGTATGGAAAACATTTTTTATCTGCACCGATTTTTATAAAATTTGAAATTCAGACTCTTAAAAATATTTCATTGAACACGTGTTTCATGGTTTTTAAGAATTCACCCCCTAAGGGTTCAAATAAGGGGTTGAAAGTTTAT
>DWQW01012665.1:0-10684 GCA_018249695.1 Heliconius erato demophoon | reverse complement strand
CATGAAACATGTGTTCAATGAAATATTTTTAAGAGTCTGAATTTCAAATTTTATAAAAATCGGTGCCGATTAAAAAAAATCCATACAAACTTTTAACCTCTATTTCATCCCTTTAGGGTAAAAATTTTTCAAAATCCCTTCTTAGTGGATGTTCAGATTATGAAAATAAACGTCTATATATATATGAGGTTTATAATTTTAGCAATTTTTAATATAATGATATATGTAAATACATATAAACTACTAAAGGAAGTGTCTCGATTAGGAACGGAGTGTTGAGCACTATGTTCCCAGTTTCCCTTTGACCGTACTCTTTTTGGTTGTGGGTTTAATAATTGCTTGAATAAGTCATTTAAAAAAAAATGAGTGCTAGCCAGTAAAAAATTTTAGCACTTAATCAAAAGCTTTTTTAAATAAAGACAAAAATATATTTTCATATAAGAAAAGATAAGGGCAATTATTATTTTTTTTCATTTATATTTCGTAGAACGTAATCCAGACTGTGACCTAATAAGATAAGTAATATGTACTAATAAGATAATCTACGAAACGGTAAGCTAGACAAATATTTAGGTCAGAGAAGATCGGTTAGATTATACACGTAAAAACCTAAAATGAAAAAATAATCGTAATGAAAACCTATAATATAAATTTTTGAAAATCATCAACACCTTTTTTTCCTTTTCACACATTGAAAATCGTTTATGACTTGATTATTTTATTTAGCGTCACATACGCAGAATTTAATTTTATATTATATTAATTTATAATAATAATTAAATAAAAATAATCGAACCAAATGTATTCGGCATCATAACCGAATAATTCGGCCGAATACGCACGACGATATTGAAAAAGATGATATTATATACATACCGAATACCAAACGAATATTCGGCGCATCTCTAGAAATGATAAATATTTCACTTCTTCGAATGAGAATCGAGCCCACAACCCACTGCAATACCACCCAGTAACACTTTGCGCTCTTGCGCCACGACTGGCCTCAACCTAACCTGAATATTATTCGGCACCATAACCGAATAATTCGGCCGAATACGATATTGGCCGAATACGGCACGACGATATTGAAAAAGATGATATGTACATACCGAATACCAAACGAATATTATAAATATTTGACTTCTTCGAATGAGAATCGAGCCCACAACCCACCGCATTTACAGTAACACCTTACACCCTTGCGCCACGACTGGCCTCAACCTAACCTGAATCCTACATAAAATTATTTTTGGTTCAACACTGCCATCCACATCACTTGCAAGCTGTAACCTATTTCGCACAAACCGTTGAACCCCATCCCGGGGGACGACCGCACTACAAATTCACAATCAAAGTAACATCATCAACAGAAGCATCTCGCACAAATAATTTAAATGGGCTATCTTTCGCTATCCTTCACTGTAATTGCTTTATTTAGTTTCAGTTATATAATTACGAGAGGTTAATTATGATCCCTCCCGGGGATTATCGGGTGTGGCGTTTCATGAATAAAAATCTGTTTTGAACCTAAAAAGTTTATAATATATATCTTTGTGAGTTAAATCTAAAAATATAGGTAATTATATGGTCTAATATGTATATATTTTTTATTAACTGACATATGTATGTTTGTATAAAAGTACTATTGTGTAGTACGTTTTAAATCATGGGGCCACTCCAAACAGTGAGTGGGAGTTTAAAAAAAACACGTTCTCACACTTCCAAATCGATGAAAGATAGTTATAGATAATTTATTAAATTCTGTGCATTTATTAGTAAAGTTTTTGAAAGGGCCCCTTCAAGTTAGTGAGTACGCATACTGTCCTAACTACATATCAAACTAATAGTTCTCAAAATTTCAGCTTTGCTAATATGACGTAGTTCTGGGGGCCCTGGGATCTTGAGCTATAATAAGTGTAAGTTGGTGCTCGACTGCCAATACGTCAGAATGACACATAATATCCATTTATGAAATTACTATAATCCAAGGAATACAGAAAGATACGAGTATATTCGCACTTATTTTTAGTTTATTTTTTTCAGCTTTATGCATATTTTATCCAGCAGTGTAGGCAGAGAGAACCTAGTGACAAGACACTCTCTTTATCACTTTCCCCGTATTTAAGAAATGACTATTGAAGGGAAAAATAAAGAATCTTTTTCCGTGTGGAGATCTAACCTAAAACCATTAGGGTTCTTTTTCATTGGTCGTTACAGCAACACATTCAGGATGCGAGAGATTTCCTTTCACGCATGCTCACCGGGACCGCATGCTGTAATCATTTTCAATAGTCGATACGCATACGACGGGCCCGCATGCGGGGAACGGTACGGAAGATTTCTAACTGATGAATTTCATTGCTTATAAGGCAACAGGCGGGTAATACCCGGGGAATACTTTCTTGAGGATCTCCCCGAATGCTTTATAACGACTGAGACCAGTAATCCAGTAAAAATGAGCCCTAAGGTTTTCAGGCAAGTGGTATCCTATTACATTACGATAGTCATATATATTTTTTTCTAGAAGAAACCTAATTACAAGAAAATATATGAGAGATATGTCTTCGTTAATTCTATTCAAATAAAAAATACAGAGTTGTAATTTCTTTTATGAGTTTATTGCTATAATCTATATATATAAAAGGACTTGTGCTGACTGACTGAGGTAAGACGCACGCAGAGCCGTAACCGCTGATGGTAGAAACGTGAAATTTGGGCAGATGTTTATTTTTATATTCTGGACATCCACTAAGAAGGGAATTTGAAAAATTTTAACTCTAAAGCAATGAAATAGGGGTTGAAAGTTTGTATGGAAAAAAAATTTAATTTGTACCGATTTTTATAAAATTTGAAATTCAGACTCTTAAAAACATTTAATTGAACACGTGTTTCATGGTTTTTAAGAATTCACCCCCTAAGGGCTCAAATAAGGGGTTGAAAGTTTATATGGAAAAATCTTTAAATTGCCACCGATATTTATATAAATTTAAATTCAGACTGTTAAAAATATTTTATTGAACACGTGTTTCGCGGTTTTTTTAGAATTCACTCCTAATAAGCGGGCGAAGCCGCGCGCGCCCTCTAGTTATATTATGAAATAAAAATGTTATTTGATCAAGCTCTATATTAAATTAGCTTGGAAATTATTACAGTAATTATTGAGATTGTAGATTGAAACACGTGTTCAAAGAAATATTTTTAAGTCTGAATTTAAAATTTTATTAAAAATCGGTGCCAATTTAAAAGATTTTCCATACAAACTTTCAACCCCTATTTCATTCCTTAAGGATTAAAATTTTCAAAATCTCTTCTTAGTGGATGTCCAGATTATGAAAATAAACATCAGTCCGAATCAATACATATAATACTTTCAGAATTCGTCAATTCTATCGACTTGTCTTAACACAGGGAACCTAATCCCTCTAACTACCCTGATATGTGCAGGATACAACGAGCAGCCAAAAAAACTAAAGATTGAACCCAACGATTGTCTGTCCAATCAGACAACACAAAGCGCTACGATGCCAATAAAAACCTATGTATATTTATTTTACTTTGTTTTCCTACAATTAACTAAAAAAGATTATACAAGGAAAATCCTTATATTTTTGAGGCCAAATAGGTATTTTAATCTTTCATAAGTATTTTGTGTTATAAGATTTATACTATTAATTAATATAACTTGATTTTTAACCAACTGCAATCGAATTGATTTATTATCATCAGGGAAATCAAACGAAGATTGATAATCTGTGAAGTACATAAATATATCCGGACGCAAGTTGTACTTCCAATTATTTTCTAGGATCAATTAGAGATATTTTGTGCAAGTAAGAAGCTTGTAAGGGCCTGTTCACACTTAATATATATTTCTTTATAAGTTTAAGGGTAAATTTATTAAATGATCTTAGCTTTCATCTGTAAAAATGTTTTATTCTCTCAAAAATTTTCTTAAAAATATGAAAAATATCTATTCAAAAAATATTTTATACACTTTTACATACAAACAATATGAATAAATTTTTAATCAGTTTTTTTTATTATTCTCTGTTGGAGCTATTTAGAAGTAAAATGTATTTTCCTCCCATATTGTTAATGTTTGTGGACAAAATTCTTCCTTATAGCAACTCGCAAATGCAAAAATACTTAGGTTAGGTAGATACACAAGAGAACGGAGTGTTTATTTACGCTGCTTCTTCGGAAAACAGAACTGTTGCTAGCAAAAGATAACGAAAAAGTGTAGATTTTATGAGATAAGAATAAGATCAGAATACAAGGCGGTCGGAAAGACGTGGAAAAGAGCGTAACTGTAATTAAGACGACTGTAGGTTTGATGTCCACTTGGGAAAATGGTTTATTCCAATTATTTTTATTCGAATAACAATTGAATTGTAACTTGCGTCACAAAAATTGTGCGGAAAGTGGAGAAAGTGCTCAGAATACAAAAAGTTGAATTTATTATTACATAATATTAAAAAATAATCATACAAGGATATATACAATCAGGACGAAACCTTACTAGGAAATTATAAGCTGCAAATTAATTACGGGTGCCATTCTGGCCTCTAAGGACATCCGGATCAGCCTGATGTTTGGATGCTAAATTACGTTTATTAGTTGTGGTCTTGCAATGCTTTCCACCAGCGCTATATTAAATTCCACCTCAATGGAGACGTGACGGCTATGCACTTACGTTTATTAACTTGGCGTGTCTGTTTAGTATTTAATTAGAAATAAATAATTATTTTTTTATTGTATTTAAAATATACATTTTTAAAACGGATACCCGCATAAACAATAAATTGAAAATATAGATTTATTATAAAGCTCAATATACGTATGCTTGCTCAATGTATGATTTTTATTAAAATGTACTCCACAGTTTAATATCAACAATCTATTCTAGAATATTAGAAAATACAGCACACGCTTTACATATTTTATTAAAAAATCTTATTGTGTTTTCTAAAACTTCATTCAGCCAGCGCTTCGAAATATAAAATTTAAATTTCTTTGAGCTAGGAAGAAAACATTATTTTTTATCTTGCCATATTTAAAATACTTGCCAATTTACTTGTACAGTGTGAAGAATACATCTGAATCAACGTTGACGTTGACAAGACTACACACCTCACCTTAGTTAGTATAAAACATCACTAATTTTAATAGAATCTAAATAAAAGTTTTTATAATAAAAACGGCAATTAGACAATATTTATTTTATTAAATAAAAAAAAACAACAAAACACTATTGGAAAATGTTATTCTTATCAAAAAAGTAATTTAACATTCGAAGCCACAGCGTGTATTTAGATTGATATCAGTAGGTATGTCTCCCCAACAGTTCCCTAAGAAGCATTACCGACGGGATGAGAAGGGAATAAAAAATTGCCTACCGACTCGGAGCAGCTGAGCCAAGCATGTGCATTCCTCGATGCAATTTGATAAATTATTCCGAATAGAACCTGATGAAATCGCCGTCTAAGGAGATTACATAGCGAGGCACCGTATAATATTTCCATAATATAAGAACCACGGTTTTGTACTTTTTATGATTTATGAATGTTGCATACAAGCAATTTGGCAAATCGAATTTGGAGACAGATAATGCTTTTAACCATTTTTTTGATACCAAAATAATCTATAACAATGAAATATAATAAGTGACTCTCGTTAATTAATAATATTTTAAAATATAAATACACATACATATATGTATAACACAATTTTTTATGTTCTGAGCTCCTCCACTAACTATGTCATAAATGGAAAATCATGTCATTTCTCTGTGCTACAATACAAGCAACGTAGTCCCAAGTATAAACTATCGCTGCAAAAAATGTTTCTGTACCAGCCCTGTTGAAATAAAAGCCGCGCTTCGTTTTATTTAATGTTTTTTTCTCTTGTGCGCAATAAAAATATATGAAATGAAATACATGCATATTTTTATTTTCATATAAGACATGTTCATGCTTATAATAATTTATTCCCAGATGTCATTATGTTCTTTATTAAAGTTTTTTTTTTATATAAACCAAACGATGATTTCTTTTTAATATTGATTTAAAAATATATAAATATCTACGAGTATATAGTAGATGTTAAAAGATACTACGGATAAGTAAATGATGAACTCATCAAAAGTGAAGTGATAGAAATTGTAGCAAATGAAAATAATACTATATTATAGCAATTGAAGGTAATAACAGTCGAAATACTACGAAAATATGATGATTTTATTAAACATTTTTTTATTATTCTGTTACAATAAAAATATTGTACCTGACGACACTCAGTTAGGAAAAGATCCAGACTTTTTATGTTATCGTTGTAGCGACCCAAAAATATTCTTTAACTATCATAAAACATCACTATCCTTGTAACGTTGACAAGAATGATCGCTACATTCCCTCGCTTAATCACAAATTGATTATTTGGGGCGATAAACTCATCAGCCCTCTCCCTATATACGCTTACGCATATGTATGTGGGTAGGTATACTGTGTTTACTTCCACTTAAAGAAGATCTTTTGTTGTTGTCGTTTAAAATATCAAATATTTTTATAAATCTTTACTTCCCTTTATTGCCAGTTAGGTACAAAACTAAAAAATACTTTAATTTTATATATACTACAATTATCAGTTCGTAGGTTATTGTTACTTAAAAGATTTCATATTTGGAATTAATTGAGGTCGTTTTAGACCTATATAACAATAAGATTTTTAGTGTTTTCTCTATAACCAAGAGAGAATGAGAATCCGAGATTAAGCTAGAACTAGAAGATAGAAGCAAGTTGAAATAAAACCATACAAATATCTGAAGCAAAAACCAAACATCGACCATACCATTGAAACTTAAAGCCGGAAGGCACCAAACACCGTAAAGTGAAGTTCTGGTTGTGCCTAATTCATTCGCGTTAACCGCATTCTGAAAATTCTCCAAAATTAAACCCCTTAAACTTTGTCAATGTTAATGATTACTTCTAATTACTGATTATATGTATATCTAATAATTACTGATATATAATCTTATTACTGATTATATGTATATATATATCTTTGTCCCAATACAAGTATAATAATTACATTCTGCGATCCTTTCACTAAATAAATATTTGTATCACCTAAGAAATGAAAAAAAATTAAATTAAATCAGCTTCACACTGTATTCCGCACTCAGCAGGGTAGGCAAAGGGAACCTAATGTTAAGACAATCCGTTCCCCACTTTCTGCCGAATTCTGGAAGCGTGGCGAGGAGGAGTGGCGGCACTCAACGCTGGAAAAAAAATATAAATTATAAGTAAAAATAATATATTATAAGTAATTATCATATGTATTGATAAAATCCTCGTACTGAACAACGTTCATTGATTTATATGCTCAAGTTTTTCTCTTCTCATAACTTTATTATTAATAGAAAATGTGTCAGGAAATAATAAAAATAAATATAATTTTATGCATCTTTATGTGAAATATTAATTATTATATAGCATTTCTAAAATGGCTACAAGTTATATTACAAAAAGAAATTGCCGCCGTAAATTTCGTTTTACATACTGAATGTCTATTGCACTCTCGCATTTATTGTCTTTCTCGTAGCACGTATCGTTTTATATAAAATTTTATTATTATATGAAAATAAGCTATTTGACATCTCTATTTCAATATACGAGAAAAATTATAATAAAAGTTATTGAAAAATAGTCGACTTTTCACATTTTCCTTTGTTATTAATGGTTTGATTACGTAATTACATTGCATGTAAGTTAATAAAATGGATGCAATATATTCCTAAAATATATTTGAAGGAGAGTCTTATTTTTTACTTTTTTTGTTACATGCGTAAGAATGTAACAACAAAGAAACAACAAACAACATAGATAAAATTGTTGTGGTTTTAATGTAAATTAAAACAAAAACAGTTTCATCTTTCTCAACTGAGATAAAAATAAAATAAAATCAATCAGCTTCACGCTGTATTCCACACACAGCAGGGTAGGCAGAGGGAACTTCTCAAATTCTGGAGGCATTGCGTGTTGAGTGGCAGAACTCAACGCCGCGCTTAGCGTCGACACCAGAGCGAAGAAATGAAAATATAAATTTAAATAAATATTTCATCTCCTCGAGTGGGGATCGAACCCACAACCAATCGATTTTACAGTCACTTTTGCGCCTCTACGCCACTGCTGGCCACGACTCTTAACTAAGATTTTTTTTAATATTAAAATCTAATGTCAAACGATGGTAATAATTTTAATTTCCTTTCTCCCTGAATTAACAATTTAGTTGCAAAAGGCAAACAACTAGAATTGTGATGATAATATCCACAATTGCTGAACGTTGTTTTTTGTATCATGGCTAAGAAAATTCTCGATTTAGTTTTCTAGATCACTTTTCCTACAAAAAAAACTAAATCAAAATCACCGTTTGGGAGCTACGATGCCACAGATAAATACACAGTTATAACAATAAACCCACATACACAAATATGCTAAATTTATACCACCTCTCTCCTTTCGTTGGGGGTTAAAAAGAAAATCTTACTTTTATGTCATTTATTTTTTTATTTACTTGAACAACTTATAGTTGTTGAAATGGGTGGACCTTTTATTTTTCAATATTTATTTATCTTAATATTTAAGATACTATTGTAAGTCGTACACATTAATTTACAACAACTTCCAGCCAATCTATATTTATTTTGGCAGTGTTTACGAATGAACGCCTTCTTGGAGCGCTGATTTTGCTATGCGAATAGGCAAGGAAAGATTTGACAGGTTGTTTTTCCACGAAAATCAAGTGAAAGATACTAAGCACCTATCTAATATACTAAGATAAGGTATTTTATTTACGACCAAATACGTTTTATACTAAAAGCCGAATTTTATAGAAAAAGTAAAATTTTCGAACAAACATACAGTAAGTAAATAACACAAAACATAGAAAATCATATTAAAATAGATTTTAAATAATTCCTAAAATGTATATCCATCCGTCTATAGTTTATACACATTTAATTTATTTTTATTTTTTAGAGTTCCGTACCATAAAAGACAAACACCCTTATAGGATCACTTTCTTGTCTGTCTGTCTATCAAAACTATTTATCTCGAGGTCGCTCGGAAGTTAAAATTAATATTTTGGTATGTCAAATATTTTGGTATAGTCTCAAGTCATAGTCTGAAGACATAGAAAGAATCAAGCTTATACGTCAACGCAAGTAAAAAAAAATACCAGCGTTTATGTATCAATTTTGCTGCATTTTGCATAAAATTTGCCGAGTGATCAATTCCTATACCGTCCTGTGGACATACAATTGTATGTCCAAGTGCTGCTGCGTGCCTGCTATATGCAGGTGCATCCTGCATATTACAGGGTAGACAGAAGGAACCTATAAATATATTTTTACACCATAAATGAGTTAAATGTTACAACACAAATAATTACGTTTGGAAATAGTATAGTAGTTAAAACCTTTTCTGTTTAGAGTTTACGAACATTTGCTTAAAAGTTATTGCTATTAATGAATAACTCGCTAAAATATGGAAAATAAAACTAGACGTTTCTAACATTTTACGTCTATCTATTTAAAAAAAAATTAAAATAGTCAGTTAAGAGGCCTTATCACTTCATCGTCGATACACAACCTTTTAAATGTTTGTATGGCACTCTCAGAACGCCATAATAACAGAACTAAACTGAACTGTACTTTTTGTACTAATGTTAATATATCTACATTTCCTATATTACATTAAATGAACGCAAATACAATAAAATGTAATACGAATATATAGTACATACCAGTAGGTTTACGAAATCTCTTTACTGCAGCTGCCTTTTGCTGTGTTCTGAGGAGCTGGCAATTGATTTGCATCGCGGACAAAGCACGCCGGGGGCCGGAGGAATGCCGCGCAATTCTCTCCCACTAAATCTAGGGATTAGAAGTCAAGTGAATGAAAGCGCTATTTAGTAGAATTCTTTTAATGAAATTGAAAACGGTTGGAATGTACAAATTAAATAATCTTATGGTGCAGTTCTCGGTTCTCGGTTGCTGGTTGGTATTTACATATTATTTTGGAATAGTTGTGAATGTTGTTATATTTATATGAAATATATGTAACCGCAAATATGATATATTATATGTTAAATGCTTTTGAAATACAAATAACTGAAATATAGTTTTGTTTTGTTAATTTTGAAAGGCTTTGTTTTTGTATTGTTCACGGCCGTTATATTGCTGGAAGAACGAAAAAAATATAATAAAAATATAAAAATATAGCTTAATAAATAACATTGTCAGTGAAGTGAATTATTTATTTCAAATGTCATATGAACTGAAACGAAGGAAATTGAAAATATCCTGCATATGGCGACTGCAATATCCGCTTCCTATACATTAAACAAAACATATCAACCAAAATCAAAATAATATATAAGCTTATTTAAAACCAAATAACCTTCCCAACAATGTAAGATTTTACTAGAAACACACCGGTAAATATTTTTTCTAGATCGTATATTTTGTACTAATGCAAAAAAAAAAGTTAATTAACCCAATGTCGTAAATAGATCTCGCTAGTCAGTTTAATTAAAACTTGCGAGGTGCGGAGAAATACGTAAATATCTAATTGAATGAATTTTTCACCGCCATAGAACTTGCCTTTATTAAAGTCTTGAAAAG
>DWQW01012664.1:0-10684 GCA_018249695.1 Heliconius erato demophoon | reverse complement strand
AGACAAGAAATTCAAAAAAAATCTTTTTGCTTTCTATTATTCTTTTTAAGTGTCCCTCTATCCATTTTAATCAAAATTACTAAATGTACAGACAAAATATTTTTACTGTCTTATTATATATAGAGATTTCAATACGAAAATATTTTGCAATCAATTACTAATTACTCTTCGGTTAAAGGCTATAATGAGAAAACAATTCAATTGCCCTCCATCACCTCCAGTCTCCAGTAAGCAATCAGTAAGATGATCAAATTTACATTGAAGCTAGCGACGGTCCGCAGCTTCGCCCGCTTGAAATACACAATTATTTATTTACAAATAACTGAATTGTTTGTGTCAATAACTAACAAGTTTCTACCATAATGTCATTCATTCCCCTCGAGTCATCTTATGAATATGTTTTAGAATTTTTTACCGTTCCTTATACTATTGGGAAATGATAATATTAAATCGTATTCTTTTCCCCGCCCTGGTAGACGAAACATGTCACTCAGTTCTGTCAGTCAAGGCGAAATGTCTCAATTTGTTTGTCGCAATGGGAATGTGGAAAAGATAGATCGTAGCACTAGGTAACTGCGGAGAAAAATATGAAGCTAAGTAAGTATTTCGTTTGAATTATTGTTATCTGCATTTGTGAGGCCGTTGAGGTGCAGCGGTAGAGCGTCTCACTGCAGGCGCAATGGTTGTGGGTTCTATTCGCATTTAGAGGAATCGACAAATTCATTTCGTGGCCTATATTAGGATAAACAGAGAGACCCTAGCCCCTATACCGTCATTTTGATAGTCACATACATTTTAATATTTAATAGGCATTGAATGTTAGGCGAACGTAAACATTGTATTTTACTAACTAGACCGAAGTAAAAACGAAAATATAAAAGCTCTAAAAGTAATCCGAGTGGATTTTCTTTTATAAATACTCTTTGCGCGTCAAATACTGATGTTGTTCTTGGGAAATGAGAACATTTCTCGAGAAGGGTAAACATAAAAAAGATTTCATATATGTGTGTACTTATCCCCTCACTCAGATAACTGCTTCCAGAATCACTATCATATGCATGTCTTGGGACCAGTTGTCGGACCTTATCGTCTGAATACCTGAATCATATTCGTTATCACGTTTGGCTAGAATAAAAGTTTTTTATCCTAACAACGCTTAAAGAAACGTGACTGTGTTGTAACCTTCAAAGGTGAATTACAAAAAAATACATTACTTTTCATATCTGAAATTACGGTGTGAAAGATTTATAAGTTTTTGCGATGAAAGTCGGAGTTGTATAATATATGTACTTTTTAGCTTTTCACTGTACAGCAGTGCAGCGGTGTAAATAGATGAAATTTTGTGTTAAGACACTTTGTTCCTCGATTTCCGGCCAATGTTTGAGATATTGTTTGACAGTTGTGGGTTCAATCCAGATTGGAATGAGCTATTTTCTGTCTCGATCTCGTAAGGAGAGAAAGCACGGCGGAAAATGGGGAATTTCTCTGCCTACCGTGAAGAGAAATAAAAACACTAATCTTATCCAGTCTATCATAATCCTCATCACTTCTGTAAACAGTAAATGAAACAATAAAACAATGAAATTTGATTTATTTTACGATGCTAATATTTTATCCTCGCGATCATAATTTTTTCTATATTATTTTTTGATGATTGTGGTCCACAACCTTACAACCCAAAACTAGTGGGATTAAAATTAAGCATATATTAAAAAATATATATTCATTTAAATTTTTCATAACATTAGGCAATCTACAACTAAATACAAAAAAATGCATTAAAGAATACTAAAGTGTTACAAAATCTTTAAGTATTTAATATATCTCCTATATTTTAAGTGAGGCCATCGTGGCGCAAGGGCACACCCGCACAACTGTAACGCAAAAGTTGTGGGTTCGATTCCCATTCGAAAGAATTAATTAAATATTTAATATTTTTATTTTCCTTCCTCTGGTAACGTAAGTGGTTGCCGGCAGTACATGAATGCCAACGGAACTTTAACACTAGGTTCCTAGGTTCCCTTTGCCTCCCGCACATAGCAGGGTAACTAAAAAAGAATAAAAATTGTTTTTAACTAAAGCTCAAGTGGAAGTAAATGGGACAACTAGAAGAGGGCACCACGTGGCCGCGATTGAATTATAAAGTTGTGTTCATGCGAAGGCGGCGGGCGTCTAACAAAGTTCTGTAGGTTATTGAAGTATTTTGAGGCCGTCGTAGCGCAGCAGCTGTAGACGAGACGGTTTTGGGTTCGATTCCCAATTGTGGTAATAAATTGTT
This sequence comes from Heliconius erato demophoon, assembly GCA_018249695.1. Taxonomy (NCBI): domain Eukaryota; kingdom Metazoa; phylum Arthropoda; class Insecta; order Lepidoptera; family Nymphalidae; genus Heliconius; species Heliconius erato. The sequence goes on along the minus strand of DWQW01012664.1, from coordinate 8,406 downwards.
TACATTTCCTCGCTCTGGTAAAACATAAGTTAACAATATGTTGAAGATGAAAGGTCATTTTATTTAGTAAAAAAATATAAAGGCAAAATTTTAGCACCGTTGGGATAAAAGGTAAATAATAAACACAGATTAAATAAAATAATATTTTTATTCCAATCATTTAGTACAGATAGCATATAATGTATATATTTTTTAAATATACATATTTTTATATTATCCTGTTTTCACTATTATTTTAGGTAAGTTAGTAAATAACACATAGACATTATGTATGGTATGGTTGTAAGTTCAATCGCCTTATGTAGTTATTTGTATATATTTTTATATCAAACTCGGAAAAAATAAATGTTGAAAATATAAGTTAAGCAGTTGACTACACAAGAGGGGGCCATAATGTTTTATTTTCTGTAACAAAATGAAACCCAAATACAAACCAAATTATTTATTTCTGTTAAGTACAATATGTTAACCTGGCCAAATTTAATAAACTTTTAGTTTCTCAGTCATTTTCAAATATATTTTTTTCTACTTTCAATCATACATTGTTATGATGATGAGATAGAAATCCTTCGTAGATGCTAGTGTACAGCATTGATTTAAACTTTTTGTAGATACTAGTTACTAGTACTATCGTGGTCTCATAATCCAAAAAACAGTCCCCATTATGCATGCTAGATCTCAATTTTTATGCTAATTAAAAAAAATCATAAGAAAGGTCAACACTACGTTGTTAACTAATAGGACACTAAGATTATTATAGGTGTCGATACACCCAGGAGGCAAGTTTAGGAGGCACAATTCAGGAGGCTACACAAAAGGCAAAAATTAAAGAGTGTAGCGACTAAAAACCAAATGTAGCTAAGTGTGTTTACACCCACATAACCTTTAAGGGTTAATATTATTATCCAGCGACCCGCTCGCGGCTTCGCCCACTTGATTTAATTAATTATTAATTGAATAATGTACATTGCTTTCGTTTTCTAATAATAATATCATTTTAAAAATAATATCTATACTTATATAGAAAAATTGTATTAAAATTAATTTTGAGCCAATCCAATGTAACAGATTTTATACCAATCTTGTTAATCGACATTCTTTAAAATGGTATAACTTTTTTCCTTTTTTTGCCAATTAAAATTAAACAGATACTAAATGTAAAGCTTAATACAACAGTGAAAACTGCAAATCGGTTAAGTACTTTATAAGTATAATAGCGAGAAGCTGTGCGTCTTGTGCAAAAAATTGGCAATCATTGTTTTTGGTTCTATTACGTTACTGAATGGAACGAATAACACTTTTTCTAATATGTACATCTCACATGTACAGACATCGATTTGTGAATGATCGAAGTTGTGTGGATGGATGTTTGTTCTATTTTTATTTGTTCAGTGGTTTTTACGCAAAGAATTTAGATGCAACTTTACAGTAATATAGTTATATGTCAGAAAAATACATAGGCTACAATTGGTGTAAAGATTTTTGTACAATATAATAATTAATTTAAACGGGCGAAGCCGCGTTTGTGTGGCTATTACATTAAGGGTTTTATCTCAATGTATCAAAATGTAATGGACAGAAATGGAATGTCCAGACACTTCGTTCTCTATTTTTAAAATTTATAATTGTTGCACTTTGTTGAGTTAACTTTAAGAGCTAACATACTGCAGTGGTTTAATCACTACAGAACAGCTTACGCCTAATTTCCTTATAAGACTCTCGGTCTTGTAAATTTTCATATTGAAATACTAAACTACGCTATACTTTGTCTAATGATTATTATAAGAGTAGTAAAGGAATGCCATATATATAACCCATACACGTACGTATATACAACTTTCATAATTGATATCTGAATAGATAACAAATAAAATGAAATTTGCGGTAATAAAATTACATGTTTATAAGTGAATGATATGAAAAATGCTAATAACAATATCGAAAATATTTTGTGAACTTTCGATATTAAATAATACCTATAATCATAACATACTCGTATATAAAATATAATATAGTCTCTTTAAAAGTATTTATCATAGAAGCTATTATAATAATAATATTTATTATTAAATATTACACAAATATATTATTATTCCATGTTATTTTAAAAAGCTTAAATACAATTTAATTTACGTAAGTATAAAAACATTTATTATTTTTAATTAATTACTTTTTTTAATTTTTATTTCCTTACATACAAAAAAAAACAATTATCATATACTAGAGCATACTTAGGATAATCTAAGTTGAACAACAAATTCTTCAAAGAAACTAGAAAAAAAACTTAACGCTTTCTCCCGCATTTCGGAGTAGGCAGAGGGCATCTATTGTTGAGTGGCGGAACTTCACGCTACGCTTCGTCTATCAGAGCGGGAAAACGGAAATAAAATGAACATAATCGTTCACTGAGTGAGCATCGAACCCACAACCGTTGTGTTTACAGTCGCGCGCTTGTGCCCCTGCGCCGGATGACGGCGCGAAGGCCTCTAAGGCCCGTATTTATTTACTGCTGCCAACTCTGAGTGCCTGAGATCTTGAGATGCCGTTTCAGTAACCTATTAATGAAAACGACATCTCAAGGTCACAGATACTTAAAAAATTAAATTACAATTTAAAAAATTACAATTCACAATCATATTTATAATCTTTCATCATCAAATGACTGGACTCATGTTTATCTTTAGTTCGTCTATCCTTCCACCTATTGCTATATAGGCTCGTGGCATCAGTTGTGAAACTTCTCCCGCGGTAGTCAGTTCGATTCCTGCGTTCTTGGCTGTGGGACCTAACCCTTACTAGATGAGACCCATCAGAAGTATGGTTGACCGTGGTCTCCCTGATGCTGGACTGGTCGCGATATCTGCTCTTCTTGCGCCGTACTTTACGGCAGCATAGCGTTTCTTTGAAAGCTATTCGATATCTGTGGAATGGGAAATATGTTAAATTGATTTGTTTAGTAAACAATATTCCCGTGAGACTGCCACTACTGACGTTTCTGTGTAACTTGACGATTTAAAAGTGCTTAAGACGACTTAATGATAAATTGTGCTATAATGTTTGTTTTCTCAAATGTTTTGTTGTGATTAAACAAATGGATCTGGAATGTTTGCGAAAAACAAGTAAAATATGTAATATACTATTAAGATTTTTATACCTACTTCATATCGTACATTCAGTTCAGCTATTATGTAATAGCATGTGTTAAAAATATTAAATAAATAATACGTTCCCTACATCGTGTTCCCAGCTACGAGTATATGCAGGGAACATATATGAAAAGTTCTTAAGAAATGATCGTGATAAAAGATTCATCACAGAACATCTAATGATTTTTGTGGATTTTGTTACTCAGTCACGTATTCCTCGCCTACTTGAGGAATAAATTAATTACAACTTTTCTTTTACATACGTTACTAAGTTTTGAACAATTAGCACTAGACTAGAGATACCATCGTGGTGCAGCGACACAGCGTCTGATTGACGGAAGTGGGTTCGATTCCCACTCGGAGGAATGAAATATTTTTATTTCCTCGTTCTAACAACGTGAGTTCCAATACTCAACACGCAATGTCTCGGAAAAGGTAAAGGAATGTCTTTTTTTAGTATGCTTATCCGGCAGTATATAGCTTAGTAAAGTTTAATAGTATAAAATACATTAAAATAAGTTATATTTCATTGTCGCTTGCCATTGAACCCATTTCCTCGATAGATATTGATTATGAAGATATTTATGTGCAACTACATACAATATAAAACATTAGTTTTATTTATTTGAGAAATCCTTTCATATATCTATTTGATACTACAGGGAAAGTACTTTAGAGACGTGTTTGCTTAGGACCTTGCGAGAAATTGTTCAAACACGTTAAAGGGATCTATATGTATGCATATTATTTATTCTATTAGTATAATATATATATTGTACCGAAATAGTGTATTTCCACAAACACGAAACTTTGAGTAGGGGAAATATACATATAACATTATTTTATCTTTAAAATTTTTATTTGCGTGGTCTGCAATCACTGCGATTTGACTTTAAACGTGATTGTTGTGGGTTCAATGCCCAATCGAGGAAATTACGATATTTATTTTCATTTCCTTGCTGTGGTCGACCATTTTCGAGATATTGCGTAATGGGTGGCGAAACTCAACACCGCTCTTTGTTTTGTTACGAGAGCGATGAAATAATGAATTCCAAATGGGGATCTTAAAATAATGTTAAGAATTAAAATACTCAGTTTTATGACATATTAGAGTAAAAAAGTAAAATAGAAAAAACGACGACGAGCATAAGGGTCAAATCTCAAATAATTTATAATACGTGCAACATAAAAAAGAAAGTAAAAAAAAGAAAATAAAAGTATTAATTCAATACCTGTGGCTCATAATATTATACAAGATAGGGTTGACAGTGGCCGATATGTAGTAGAAAACACCCGCCGCTAGAAACAGGTATTCATTTATAGTGTGATAGTAGCGAACGCCAGGGCCGTAGATGAAGAAGAGACGCTGGAAGTGGAACGGGGCCCAGCACACGAAGAACGCGATCACTACTGCCGCTGTGGACAATTTAAATATGTTGTTAAAATCATATTATCCTCAAGGCTATCGTGGTGAACGGCGACAAACTGTAAGCGTGACGGTCGTGGGTTTGGTTTCCACATGGGGAAAATAAATTACAAATAGAAACAAAGTGTATTGTGTAGTGTAAATATTAGGCAAGTATGCATCACCGTAGACCACATGAACGCTAAACATTAGGCTTGATGCGGTCAAACGTAAGCCTATTTCAGAGAAGGTTAAAGTAGACTGAACTACATATTATAACTATTATTCAAATAAAAAAACAAATCAAATCGGCTTCACGCTGTATCCCGCACACAGCAGGGTACACACAGGAAACCTAGTGTTAAGTCACTCTGTTCCCCACTTTTTGCCGAATTCTGGAGACATTACGTGTTGAGTGGCAGATCTCAACGCCGCGCTTTGCCCCGACACCAGAGCGAAAAAATAGAAATATAAAATTTAAGTAAATATTTCATCTCCTCGAGTGGGGATCGAACCCACAACCAGTCGGTTTTACAGTCACACTTTGTGCCCCTGCGCCAATACTGGCCACAATAACTATTATTCATATCTAAAATATTTGTACTAACTTATTTAAGACTATTTGATACGCCGAAGTACCCTTGTCAAATAGATTTGCGGACAAACAGAATGAACTAAAGCAGCTCATCCGTTGTCAATGTCTGTCGTTCACATTTTACCTGAAAGGTGTCTTAAACGGTTTCATCTTTACGCAATGTCCTTCACTCTACGGGATAGGTATAAAGTATAGGTAGCGACACATCATTGCTTAAGTAAACTTGATTTTCCCATGTTTTCTTTTTTTTAATTCATATTGTAAATTGTGGCGAAGGCGCACAAGCGTGCGACTGTAAACGCGATAGAATGTGGAGTCAATTCCACCTTATAAAAAAGTCTTCCACCACGCCTGTTTGTTTGTTCGTGATAAATTTAAAAACTGCTGCATAGATTTTCATGCGGCTTTCAGTATTAGACACTTAGACACAGCGATTAATGAGGAGTGATAAGATGTAGGTATAATTTATCTTGGAGTTTGTCTAAATTACTGTAATATAATGACTACTGTTGAAGAGGTCGTAAACCAGCAGATGTACATTAAAGTTATGTACTAGATATATAGATTTACAATAATGCTACAAAAAAATCCGCGTTAGCATATCTCTTTCTAATAAAGTTGACTCACATTAAGAAATATAATGCTAATGTAAAATATTATCTATATATCTGTAAAATATTATCTTATTTTCGAAGATGTTTTTTATTGTTCAGTAATAATTATTATTTAAATAAAAAGTTCTACTTCAATAGTTCGCTAGCTTTGCCATTTAATGCAGCTTAAAATTGTCTTTTACACTTTATTTATCAAATAAATACTTTAGAAGATACGATAAACTCAACATTTTATGCCACCAAAAATATAAATTCAAGTCAGTTTCTTCCCCGCGACGGGTCTTGCTTGACGTGATAATTTTAAGCATATTTTAAACAAACTATAGTATTTCTTAACCAATCGAATAAGTTAAATACGTTGTGCAATTAATATCATACAGATTATAATTTTACTTTAATAATAATAATAATAATAATAATTAACTCTTTATTGTACACCCAAGAAAACACACAGAAAAAAAAATATATAAATGTACTAAAGGCGGCCTTGTTGCTTAATTGCAATCTCTGCCAGGCAAACTTCAAGCAGAACTAACAAATTAAAAGAGGGGTAGTGCAAATAATATATTCTAGGGTATAAAATAAATAAGAATGTAATTACTATACATAAAATACGATACAAAAAGTACTGTTACAATATTATATACATATAAAAATATCAGTATACAAACACATACACAACATACATAAATAAATATATTCGTATAAATATACATACATATAAATAAATATCATATACACTATTATACATACATAAGAGCTAAATGGCAAGAATAAAATATGTAAATCTTAAAGTGACATAAAGTGTAACTTTAAGCGACGTTTACTTTACACTTTATTAGTGATCTAAATTATTATTTTAAACGATTTCAATTTATGCAAAAATATTAGCGAAAAGAACGCAAGGAGGAAAGAATGGGAAGGTTGTGGGGGTTTATAGACCTGGAAAAGGATGCACGGATTTTTTATTTTTCCTATGCATAACCACGGATTTTTTTTGCATAAACTAAAAAGTTTTCGGTATGGTGGAGAGCTTGGAAACGGACAGTTAATAGGTCGTTTGAAAGGATTTTGCAAAAAAATATATGACACCAATGCCACGCTCATAGACACGAGAAAAGAAACCAATTTTGTAAAGTATTTATTTATAAACAATATTTATTTTACCTCTTTTTTATATAAACACATTAAAAAACACACTTGACGCACGTCTCTACATGTGCGCTATAAGTACATATTTATAACACAAACTTTATTTAGATAATTTTATATCAATATAATCTTTAAGATCTAAATTGTAATTAGTAAAATATAAGCATCATTCAATAAAAAAAATGTCTAATTCTAAAAACCACAAAACTATTGTGCTTCGTACACGTACAGTTCAAATAAATTATAGAGTCGTCTACATCCAAATTGAATACGACTCTGATGAACCTCCCATTTTATGTGAAAGTGACGCGTAATTAAAGATGGATTTGAAAACCCGACGGGTACAATGTGCCTTGCTTTTATATGCAAATCATGCCAATCTTCCATTGATTCAGAGTATCTTGTGGAATCTTTTGTTAAGCAAGTCTATTCGTCGATATATCTATGAAAGATATCTATCGGCAAATACTTAGTATATGATATAGATACTGTCCTGTTAGTATTATAGAACCTATGGGCGCATAAAAATATTTCCCAGGAAGGAAATAGCTTTATACGCCGATGGCATCCAGTGGCTTACATGGGTTACAGCCAAGGTAGTAAAATTATATTTTTATATTTTACTAGCGGCTCGTACGGCTACGCCCGCTTGAAATATACGAATATTTATTGTAAGTGAAGGGTATTTAAGAAAAGAACGGCCAAGCGCGAGTCAGAGTCACCCACCGACAGTTCTGTATCAACTTCAGGACTTTGCTTGGGAACTACCTTATAGGTTTTGATGATGCCAATGAAGTTAACAAACTTAAATTTACACATACACATATACAGTCTGATAGGAACTGACTGTAGGTCTATGCAAAGTTCACTATAGAATATAATTATGCTGTAAATTTCATACAAAATGAAGCTAAAACGATAAATGCTCATATCTTTTGTCTGCGTTGTATTAGAAGCTTCATTTTTGTGCTCCAAGGAAAAAATTCGGATTAAAACAAATTATACATTGCTCCACAAATCTCTATTTATCATTGATAAATTTCAAACACTATATGGCTGCTTTTTTTTCTATCATCATACAAATAATAATTTACAAACAATATCAAACAACAAAACATTTAAAACTTAAAGATTTGGCCAATTTCTTAAAACCGTTGCATAAAATAACTCTATTAGAAAGTACTAATTTGGTCAAACAACATACTTCAAATTGATATAACTTGTCTATTGCATCAAAATGGCCTTTATGTTGATCCAGATAAATAAATAAATAAATAAAAAAAAATTTTGTGCAGTTTTTTAAATTTCATATTTTTTTTATCTTTTATCAGCTTCACGCTGTATCCCGCACACAGCAGGGTAGGCATAGGGAACCTAGTGTTAAGACACTTCGTTCCCCACTTTCTGCCGAATTCTGGAGGCATTGCGTGTTGAGTGGCAGAACTCAACGCCGCGCTTAACCTCGACACCAGAGCGAAGAAATGGAAATATAAA
>DWQW01012663.1:0-10685 GCA_018249695.1 Heliconius erato demophoon | reverse complement strand
TTTTCTCCACTTCCAGATTGTCAATTAATTTATTATTTGCTATTCTAAAAATAAAAAAAAAATTGTAATTTTTTAGATCACATCTCAATTCTTTACGTGACGGCCCAAAAGTTTCATTCTCCTTTAAGTAAATATTTCATCTCCTCGAGTGGGGATCGAACCCACAACCAGTCGGTTTTACATTCACACCTCGTGCCACTGCGCCACCACTGGCCCCAATAAAAAAAATATTATTTACATAAAAAAATATAAAACCTAAAACCCTTGCAAATCAAAGGACATAAAACATATCATTTATTGACTCTACATTCGATATAGAACACTTAAAGGTATTCCAAAATAAACAAACAGTCGACGTTATTAATACGTAACATCTGTAAAAACGCCGAGTGATTATCAATTTATGGAAATGTGTCTGTTTGTAATGCGAAAGAGGCGCATACCTCGGGAACGCTTTCTTTGCCTTTCATCTTTTTGTATGTATTAGCATTGAAAAAGAGATTTATTAAGATATTTGTACGTTAAGCCAATGTAAAGCTTAGACGGTTCTAAATATTATAACGATTTTTTTTTAACTGATTCCTGTTTTATTTTTGTTAATATATAATGTATATTTAGAGTGTTACGTAGTTTAAAATTTCCATATATATGTAAATACTTATAGGGACTGTCATACTTAGGTGAAACAACCTGTTTAAGTAACAATCACAACTAATTTGAAATACGCCATTTAATTTTTATACATATTCTAGTTAAGAAAACGAAATGCTTTCACTTTAAGTACTCTGTTTCGCTTAATGCGAAAAAATCATCAAAATAATAATGTAGATAGTAAAAAAAATTAACTATACGTTACACAACGGTTATCAGTTCACAAAAAGTGAAAAAGTGTATAATTATAAAAAAAAATACAATTAGATTTGTTAGAACAAGTACCTAAGCCTTATCAGACGCAATTTAGACCAGTTCTTTTGACTTGAAATGCTGAATTTCTCTTTTAAGTAAGTAAATTTTGCAAGTCGATGTGGCTTCCTAGATTACGAGACCGTCATTATGGAGTGTAAATTTGGACGTTAGTATGGAAATGGTCTGTTGTAGACGTCTCCTCCTTCCAAAGATTCCGCAAGGGACAAGTTATTGGTAGCTGGTAAGCACATCCGCTTTTATTAGGCTTTTCGTTTGAAATTTCTACTTAAAGTTTCTTTTTTAAGGCCAAGATAAAATTCTAAATACATACCCCATGTATGTATATCAGATAAAATAAATAAAAGATATTTTTCAAAGATTATTTTGAACGCGCACAATTTTGAACGTTTTGAAAACAATTTGTTCATTTAATTCACCCGTTTTTAAATTTAAGTGTGGGTCCAAGCAATTTGTCACGTATTCTCATTATATAAAAATGAATTCTGCTGTGATAAATTGTAAAGGTGCGATAAATACGAACAATTTTATTTTGAAAATAAAATTATATCAGCTTCACGCTGTATCCCGCACACAGCAGGATAGGCAGAGGGTACCTAGTAATACACTCCGTTACCCACTTTCCGCCGTGTTCCGGAGGTATTGGTTGTAGAATGACGGAATTCAACGCCGCGCTTTGCCTCGACACAAGAGCAAAGAAATCAAAATATAAATGCAAATAAATATTTCATTTCCTCGAGTGGGGATCGAACCCACGACCACTTTGTGCCCCTGCGCCACGACTGGCCTGAATATACAATTATTATTGCAATAAATATAAAAATATTATAAATTTATAGTAATTAAGTATAAGGATGTTTAAAATATCACTGTCATAATACAAGCTGCAAATTAAAACTTTCATATAGAAAGAAGCTGGTTTCTTTGCATTTTTTTCTGAAACACGTCTTGCTTGAGGCTAGTACAAATTAAAGAGTCGTCACAGAATTTACAAAGTTTTAGTAAAAACTGACAAATTTACCATTTTCCTCGGATTTTCATTTTTTTTTTCATTTGAATTCTTAATTAATGTAAATACAAAGGCAAAAAAGCATTCAAAGTCGTTTTTAAGAAATCACAGGATGGTTGTTTACTTATTAAGTAATTATATTTGGAAAAATATTTAGTTTCCTAATGTTTTCGTACGTGGTGATGTATTCTTTATTAAAGGATTATTGTAAACGTAATAATTGTTTTAATTAACCATTTACTTAGATAACATTGTATACAATATGTTCAAAAAAATCGATACATTTCAATTATTCATTTAACTAAAATAAAAAAAATAAAAATAAATCAGCATCACGCTGTATCCTGCACATAGCATGGTAGGCAGAGGGAACCTAGTGTTAAGACACTCCGTTCCTCACTTTCCCCCGAGTTCTGGAGGCATTGCGTGTTGAGCGGTAGTAGTGTAAGTAGCGGAACTCAACGCCGCGCTTTGCCTCGACACCAAAGCGAAGTAATAAAAATATAAATGTAAATAAATATTTCATTTCCTCGATTGGGGATCGATCCCACAACCATTCGATTTTACAGTCACACTTTGTGCGCCTGCGCAACGACTGGCCTCATATTCACTTAACTGACTATCAATACCTTATATTTTTATTAAAAAAAAGACTATAATAGCCCTGACCTACAGACTATACGGGTACCTGCGGGTCCTACCCGTATTGAGGGTCTGTTATTATTACATTCATTTGAGCGTTAGTAAAGTCTACATTAAATTGTGATTGATCGTACACCGAACGCCATAACGATTGACCCGTGATAGACGCGTATTAGTTTTATTGGGGAAACAAATGTAAGCTTTTATTTAAATTATGAAAAAATTGGTTATTTAAAAAAAAATTAAGTGTTAATCCACACTTAGGAGAGAAAAATACTTATTTAGAACCCGCGCCTCCTGGAAACCAAACAGGCGCTCTGACCACTAAGCCATACGTTCTCATCAAGCTACCTCGAAATTTTTATATTATTACAACTTATTTATGTTGTTAGCATCTCTTTAGGGAGATTTTTACAAATTTCCGCTACCCAAAGATTATATTATTATATAAGAATTATCGTCTGGCAAGAGAGAATGCTATTTATTAAATATTTTAACATTTTTAAAGTGTTAATCCACACTTAAATCAAATCGGTTATATAAATAAAACATAAAAAAGATGTTAACTTATATATAAAAGATTTAACAGAAGTTCAAAACAAAGCCTGATACTACAAGTAGTGTGATTTTAGTGCAAGAAAAATATTATATTTATTAGTTACGGTCACTCTGGCAGAGGTCGCACGTTTCATTTACAAAAAAATATAGTACTTTTTTAATTTTTTTATTCCACTTCTAAATATTTGCAAAAAGAAGAATGCCGCCGTGCCGCAGTTGGTTGTGGCTTCGATCATCAATCGCAGAAATAATTATATTTAATTAATTTTCATTTCCCTAAAATAGATGGCGGATAGTGGGCGGTAAGCAAAATGAAGAGTATTTTAACACTAAGTTTTCTGTGTCCATTCTACTATGAGTGGTTTTTTTTAGAGCAATAAACTATGTATATCAATAAGTAAAATATCATAAATGATTTCTATTAATTATTTGAGACCGTCGTGGCACAGAGGCACAAGGGTACGACTGTAATTGCGACGGTTGTGGATTCGATTCCCACTCGGGGGTATCAAATATTTAATGTTTTCATTTCTTCGCTCTGGTAATCAGGTGATACGCGCAGGATTGAGTTCCTCAACTCAACGCGCAATGCCTCAAAAATTCGGCCTTAAGTGGAGAACGCAAGTGTCTGAATGGTAACGTAATGTCTTTACACTAGACTCCCTCTGCCTTCTGCTACAGGATGCAGCATGATACTAAAAAAATTATAGAATTTAAAATAATACAATATATAGGTACGTATAATAAAATATGAGTATATCTTTCGAACAAAACTGCACACCGTTATATGTATATCACAAGTGACTTTTTCATACTTCCGTTGTTTAGATATATGCGTTCGTAATGTAACACTAATGGCGTTGCCGCAATGCGATTATAATTTTTATCATATATGTATATACTATAAGTAAGTTTATTTTAAATGCATTTACATAATTTTAAGTTTTTTTAAGAATTTAGTGAGTAAGCACTCTGTTTTTTATTTGTTAGCAGGGAAACTGAATTATTTTTATACAGACTTTTAAATTATATTATATTTTTTTCTACCCTTCTCATTATTGTACACAGGGTGGTAAAACCAAAGTCAGACAACACTGGTAATTCTTATATACAAGGGGCGCTGCTAAATACTTGATAAAACAAGGGTGGATAGACAGATAAGCAAATTTATAGTAATATAAATTGTTCAATCTACACTGTCTTCGCTTTTCTTATCTATTTGACATACGTTTAGATTTCAGTACTAATAATTTTGTCTAACGACTTATTTTAATTAATAACAGTAATATTTTTTTCGCAGCTTCACGTTGTATTCATATAGCAGGGTAGGCAGAGGGGATGTAGTGTTAAGACACTCCGTTCCCCACTTTCCACCGATGTTTTTGCCTTTACCAAGGGTTTACCCGAGTGGGGATCCAACTCAGAATTTTCGCGTTAAAGTCACACGCTTGTGCCCCTGCACCACGACGGCCTTCAATTTATTTTTATTATTATTTATTCTCATGCATTGCTCCTATTTTATAGAAAATGTCCTAAACCTAATGAAAGAACACCTTGCTCTATACGCTATTGCCTAATTTTTAATGACAGTGACTTCACTGATATAAATAAAAGTAGAAACTCTTTCACAAATCAAATAATATTAAACCTCAAACGTACTTTAAAGTATTAACCAAGTAATATAAAACAATAATAATTAACCTAAGGCCAGTCGTGGCGCAGGGGCACAAAGTGTGCCTGTAAATCGACTGGTTGTGGGTTCGATCCCCACTCGAGGATATGAAATATTTATTCACATTTATATTTTCATTTCTTCGCTCTGGTGTCGAGGGGAAAGCGCGGCATTGAGGCATGTCTTAACACTAGTTTCCCGCTGCCTACCCTACTGTGTGCGGGATACAGCGTGAAGTGAAAAAAAACAATAATTAACGTAACTCACAATCATTATATAACACAAAATAACAGACTTACCCATCACGATTACCAACAGTTAAATAAGGTAAGTAAGGTAAGTAATAAAGTAAATAAACAAGGGTAATTATCTCGGCAATCTACGAATCGCAAGGTGTGGTGGGCGTGGTGCCCTACTTTTTGATATCTCGCGGAACAATTTTATTAATGTGCTCACTAAAATGAAGATAGAAATAGATATAGATAGATATTTTGATGTCGTTATTTAGATTTTTTTTTTGGTTTTGTACTGGAAAAAGGTTGTGCATCTGAATAAATTTAAAGTAAAAAGTGGTTGTGATCGTCGATGGATGGTTTGAACAGGTGTACGCGATGGTAGTTAATTCTAATTCATTTGTGGAACTGCATTTACATACGTGATTCTTTGTTCTTTATAAACAAAGCGAGGTTAGGTTACGCAAGTTATAGTAGGAAATTAAAAAATAATGTAATAGAATATTATTACCTAAACCTATTCGTCAGTTTGTCCATTCGTATCAAAATATAGAGTATTTTAATATATACCTATGTATATGTATATAATTTAATATAAAGAAATAAATAAGAATTTGTGTCATTGACATCTAATCTAACCTTATTTTTTATAAAAAATATATGACGAAAACATTAAAATAATTATATCCTATTCATATTATAAATATAAACATAGGTATGTTTTATATCACTTTCACTTTACCTACATTCGTCAATCGTGTCAGTCTTGTCAGTGGACCGGTCTGTTCGAAAGTGTACCCAAAAGTTGTGACATAGTGTTACATTAAAACTTTAATTTGTAAATAAAATGTAATTACTTTATGTAAGTCAATCTAGTTTTTTTATTTATTCTACATTTTTATATTGAGGTAAGGTAAACGGAAATATATTTATTTTAGAAAAAAGCAATGGTATACGTCCTGAGTGCAGGAAGCTATCAAATTATTGACATTGATTGACTTTAAAGATATTAATATTAAGTAAAAACTTCTAAAATTATGTTAAAAATAAATAATACTCAGAATAATAAGTAAACAAAAATTTGCTAAATATAGCCTGAATAATAAAAAATACATATTGTTTCTTAATTTAAAAAGAAATAGCCAAAAATAATTCGAATTTTAAGCCTTTTAAAGAATTTTTTATTTCGTTAAACAAACAAAATTAAAACTCAATCCGGCCAGCATTTGTATTTGCAAAACACCACAAACGCAGGCGGCTATAGCTAGTCTATTTGCAGCGGTTAATGACCCTTATCGTCTCTATCAGGTAAATATTTACCCCGAAACAGGCGCTCCCCTGATACTTCCCGCTACAATGTTTGGGGGAAAATTTAGGAATTTCCACTTAGTTTCCTTATTAAGAATCAAATTTAATTTCGAAGTTTGTATCGAAAATATTTATTTATGTTATTTTTTGTTATATTTGACACAAAAACTACTGTTTTGTAAGATCGTCGTTGTGCAGTGGTACGTAGTGTTTCAAAAATTTGGTTTCGGAAAATAGAAAATGGTGGAAAGAAAGAGAAAAGAGAAAGTCTAAAAGTAAAAAAAAAACTATTGTTCTTATGTATGTAACATAAGTGCAAGCAAATTTATTTATTACCTAATAGCTTACGTATTATAAAAAAATATTTCCTTTGCCAGAAACAAGACGAATCCATTTTTGAATGATAGAATTTAGAATGCAATTTAACGTTGGAAGTACTTTAATATTCACCTTGAAACGGGGTTAACGATACTTTTTGCAAATCAATATAATGCTATATTGCTTTTAATTGTGATTATTGTGGTATTATTCCTATATGGCATGTATATATATTTTAATATATGTCGTGGCATATTAGGACAGCGCCTGACTGATCCACACTCGAGGGAATGATGATTTTTTTTAATATCTCCGCTTTGGTAGATGAAGAGCAGCGATGTGTTCCACTACTCAACGAAATGTCGCCAAAATTCGACGGAAAATGAGCAACAGCCAGGTTTGTAAACATACATACATGTATATGTAAGTAGGTATGTCAAAAGACCAGCAGAATCTATTTCGATCGCCCTTAATGGTTTGAGCACAGAAATAACGTTCCAGTTAGAAGGTATAAACACTATTAATTCGGTGTCACTCCCAATTTTCTTACAAAAAACACTTACTTACTTATTCAATTGTTTACATACGAGGTGGGTCAAGGGCGAAATTTAAATATACTGAGATATAATATAGTATGATTTAATTATAGCCCATTGATAGATGGATGGCAAATATATGGAGGGAGTAAAGAAATTTACAATTAACCCAGCATTAGATATATACATTACTATACAGTATTCATTTACATACAATTGATTTTTTTTGTTTCACAGGGTAGGCAAAGGGAACCTACTGTGTTAAGACACTCCGTTTCTTACTTCCCGCCGAATTTCGAGGCATTGCGTGTTGAGTGGCGAAACTCAATGCCGCGCTTTGCGTTGTACCAGAGCGTAGAAATAAATATATTAATAAATAATAATAATTAATTCCCCCGAACGGGAGTCGAAACCATAACCGTCGCACATATGTTTCTTATAAGATTGAGATCAATTCATAGATTTTCCCCATATGCCCTATACTTGAACTGCTATTTATGCTGTAGCAATGACAGATAATAAATGTAAAAATAAAATCAAATTTTAAATGTAGCTATAAATAAAAAACACGGTACGTTGAGCAATAAATGCAGATTACAAGGGTCTCCCTTATCTGCAATTCCAGAGCTTCGATCCGGCAAGGGTTGTGAAATCTAAACGAGGGTGAGAGGACCTATATTTTTGTCATGCAATTAGGATTATTAGTTTTGGTATTATAAGTTTTAATGAAACGGTTAAAATTGTTTGTATTTGAATTTATTTAGATAAATGTTTGAATGATGATGATGATGATAGTGGGTTCGAAATCACTTAAATTAATATTTCACTTTAAATAAATAAAAGCTAAGTAGTTTCACACTGTATCTCACACAAAGAAGGAAAAGCAGAGGGAATCTAGTGATAAAGATATTCCGTCGCAGCACCGCCCAATTTTTTAAATATTTTGTGTGTTACCGAATTCATTTTCGCGCTTTATCTTGATAATAGAAAGAAGCAAAGAAAATAAATTATTCCTTCGAGTAAAAATTGAACCCACAATCATTACCTTTACCGTTGGCTACGACGGCCTCGTATATATTTTATTCATTATTGTATCTAATAAATATGTTAAGGTATCCATGACATGTAATGCTAATCGAATACACATCCGTCGCCATACAACTAACGACATTATAATTACAAGATAATTAATGAAAAATATTGACATTGCAATCAAGTTTTACCATTTTAGTAAACACAGAAATGGTATAAGTCCTAATTTGTAAATTACGGTATTTTAATAGATTTTTTTATTTATTGTAGAAGGGTCATCGTGTTCTAAATGCTGGTAGCGAACAGGAAACGACCGCATTTCGCGCTCAACGACTTAGACTATTAGGTTGGACGTCTGTCCACAAACGTATAACGTTTACCTATATTTCCATCGTAACATTTTATTTTGGTTGGCATTTTGTTAAATTTTTGTGTAGGCATATTAGTATAGAATATCTTACTTCTTACTTATATTATATATGTAAAAGTTTGTGAGGATGGATGTTTGTTCCATTTTCGCGTAAAAATTACTGAACAGATTTAGTTGAAACTTTTCAGTAATGTAGTTGATACGTCAGAAACACGTACAAGATACAATTTATTTAAAATATTGACTATAATATAGCAATAAGTTTACGCACGCGTAAGCCGCTGGTAATTAATAATTATATACAAATATTGAATAGTTGTGCTACAATCATGTAAAATTTTTATAAAAAAATTTTTGCAAATGAAAAGTTGTTTTGGATATAATTTTTCATTCTTTTTTTATACGTTTTTTAAATAAGTATTTTTCTTTCCTAATTATGGGATAACACTTTAAAATTATTTAAAATAAGCAGAATTTAACGCTTTTAGTTGTATAATTAAAAGGGAAAAATATCTTAATCTTTCTTATATCTAATCGTCAACGCTGCATCCTACACGTAGAAATAAAATTTACATAAGAATCCTGGGATTCCGGTGTTAAGATGCTCTGTTCCCATTAACACACTTCGGTTCCTCACTTTCTGCCGAATTCTGAAACAATTGCGTGTGGAGTGGCTCTCTTTACAAAATATTAAATATTTCATTTCTTCGAGTGGAAATCGAACGCACAACCTGTCGCGTTACAGTTGCACGCTCGTGCCCCTTCGCCAAGACTGGCCCTCTTACTTAATTTAACCAGCCAAATGTAATACCAGAAAAACTTAACCATTTAAACGTTCTCGGAAAATACTTGCGTGACTGGCAAATACAACTAGCAGTTTACTTACTATGTTGAAATATACATCGAAAAAGTTTTCCTCAACAATACAGGAATTTCCAATAAATTTGTCGCATTTTAATGAATATTTAAATAAACATGTTTGCTATTTATCTACACGCATTCTTACGAATAAAAAAATATACATTTCTTTCTATGACTTAATATGGTTTAATTACTTTTACTCACTTTCCACTATAAATAAGAAACGATACGTTAGTTTCTGTTAAATAGTTTTTACTTTTTAGCTGTATGAACCAGATTAAAGTGAAAACACAATATACCTACATACGTACTCAGTGCGTGGTAAATAATTTTGATTTTAAATAAAACAATAATTGTATAATAACATAATCGTTTATTAATTATCAAAAGTTATTGTTATGAATAATATTGAAATAATCAATAATGTAATTAATTTATATATTTTGTTTTTAAGTTTCACGCTGTGTCCCGCACTAACAATACAAAACATAGTGTTAAGACACTTCGTTCCACTAAATTCTTAGACTGGGCTGGGTGTTGAGTGGTGCAGCGCTCCTCTCCTCAACACCGCGCTTTGTCTTATTTAGTTTTAACTTTTTTGAATATACGATTGTCAAAAAAATATATACCAAACATTTACTTACAGAAGAAAAGAAAACAATAGTCAATAATATTCAATAAATATAATTTATTTATTTATAACATGGCACAAAAAAAATTGAATTCTTGGCCCACTTTTATACAAAAATAGCTGTCAAAAATACGACTGTTAGATAACCTTCTTGTACAATAAAAATAAACTTCTGTTTATTTACAACGCTGCGATACTCAGGTTTCTTTGCCAAAACCTTGAAAGCTTTATTCTTTTCAGTTACGAACAAACGTTGAAAACATTTAAACAATGGTACAATGTGACAGTAATTTAAGCTCAGTCGTGTTAAAAAAAACTTGCTGTTTTTAAAGTTATTTAAAAATAAAATAAAATAAATCAGTTTCTGTTTCAGTATCCGGCATACAGCAGGGTAGGCTATAAAAATATTAATCTATTTCTTTTTTTCTAATAAAGATAGAAGTTTCTTTTTTTTTTTTTTTTTATTTATGCTTAAATTGTTTTGCGCCACAGACTTTTGTTGTCCGTGCCTTTTTTGTTCTTAATTGATTTTTAAAAATGTTAGTTTTTCTTTTTAAAATGTGAAGTGGACTTTAATATCTTGAATGGTCT
>DWQW01012662.1:0-10685 GCA_018249695.1 Heliconius erato demophoon | reverse complement strand
TTTTGTAATAATTTACCAATAATTAAATATTAGTTTAGAGTTTAGGTTGAAACTATTAAATCAAACAATTAAATAAACTATACTATATACAAAGCACTTTACAGAAGTAAATGTAATTATGGTAATTACTTCATTAATATTAATGAAGCATGTCCTTTCTGTCTCTGATCGAACTAGTATTGATTAGTGAATAGTATGTCATTATTCACATTCAGTTGTATTGAAATCAAAGTCATAATAATTAAAAGCAGTTCTACGCTTTTTGAATGGCGGAACTTAACGCCACGTTTTGTCTATCAGAGCGGATAAATGAAAACAATTTATGTAGGTACTTATAAATCTTTGAGTGACGATCGAACTCAAAACCTGCTGCACAATTCTATCGAAGTATAATAATATAAAGGAGAAAGTTTATATTAAATATAATTATTTTTCTAAGAGTAATTTAAAATCGTGAGCATTGTATAAAATACAATTTGTCAGAACTGAATATTGATATTAAATTGTGAAACATTTATTCAAGAAGATGGGGGGTACATATTATTTTATGTTTGTTTTATGTAGCTTCACGAGGTATCTCGCATATAATAGAGTCGACTAGACACTCTGTTCCCCACTGGTTGCCCAATTTTCGAGACATTTCGAGTTAAGTGTTAGAACTCAATGTCACGCTTTGCTTTCTAGAATGAAAAAATGAAAGTAATACCCTAGTGGGAATTGAATCCACTCGCTTTAGCATCGAATTTATATAAGAAACCAAACGTTACTTAACTACAAAAGTGTTTCTTATGTAATAATAATTAAGGATGTACATAAAATGATGGAATATTACATAAAACATCCAATGTCAGGTCTACGCAGCTTGGACTCGCTGGGGCTGGCGCACAACCAGCTGCGGGAGGTGCCCGCTAACGTGTTCTCGCATTTGACATTTCTCAATTCGTTAGAACTCGAAGGCAACCAAATTCAACGAATCGATGAGAAAGCTTTTGCTGGACTTGAAGGTAACTTTATTGGAGCTTAAGATTGTGTATTGTGTTATTAACGCCCAATATTAATAACCTATCTCCAACGTCAATCTTAGATTGTTTCATATATCTATCCTATCTAGAGATTGGATAGATATATGAAACAATCTAAGATTGACGTTGGAGATAGGTTATTAATATTGGGCGTAAGTCGTTAGTTTATATCTTTAAATTATTATAGAAGTATTACAAGGGTGTAAGTAAGCTGCATGAAATATACCGCATATATCTACTCTAGGCAGAAAGAACCTAGTGTTAAGACACTGTATCTCACTTTTCGCAGAATATTTGCAATTTGCATGTTACTGTATTTGTTATATAATGCTTTATTTGTTTAACAAGAGTAAAAAAAAAATTAAAATCATTTTCCATTGGCAATATGGAATCTATAATCATCAGACGATACGATGGTGTAGTTGTTTGGATATACAAATTTATTTTACATGTTCTTCATTTACAACACAGTATATAAAAAATGATATTTGCAACTAGAAAACCTGCAATACCTGCGTCTGGGCGACAACCGCCTGCACGAGATCCCGTCGGAGGCGCTGCGGCCGCTGCACCGCCTGCGACACCTCGACCTGCGCTCCAACAACATCACCTACATCAGCGAGGACGCCTTCTCCGGCTACGGGGACTCCATCACCTTCCTCAACTTGCAGAAGAATATGTAAGTAGATTTACTATTATTCATCTATTCGAAATATTATAAAACTGAAGAACCTGTTTGGTTGAATGCGCTAATCTCTAGAACTAATGTTTTAGATCTTTTTAGTGCTGAAAAGCAAAAAAAAATGCTTACAGAAGAAAGTAAAAGTCAGAAGTAGTCAAAAAAATATATAGTAAATTATAAAATCATTCAAAAAAAAAATCTATAAAGATGTTCTAACAGTAGCAGTTTTCAATGGTAGTCATTATTGATGTCTAAAAGTAATTATACATATAAAAAGCAATTGTAACAATGTCCTGAATGACCATTTAAGACAATTTTTAAATAAAAAAAAAAACTTAAATATTATCTGTTCTAACTCGAAAGCTTCACATTAATCTAGATACCTTTACGACTGTTCTAAAGTTGGCCAATATTTTATAAAGTTGAAGCAAAATTGTATAACGAACTCCAAAGTAAATTATTCAAGTAATAAGAATTATTTGTGACAATGATTTTGATGGAGACTTTCGATTTTATTCTATTCGTTTACGTCGTTGTCTTTATAAAACGTCTTTTTAAAGAAGTTTTCTCATATTTTAGGGTTGTTAAATTTTATAATTTGTTTTTAGTTTCACAATGTATCCTATATATAGTAAAATAGGCAGAAGAAACCTAGATACTCCGTTCCACCACCCAATTTTTGCAATATTGCGAGTTTAGTGGCGAACTCTAACGCAATGCTTTGTCTTATTACCAGAGAGTGATATAATAAATTATTCCCCGGAGTGGGAATCGAACTCACAGCTGTCGCACTTAGATACTCCGTGGTATTCCATGCTGCTGAGGCACGTTGGTTATTTACTAGTGCAAAAAACGACATGACAGATTGCAGGTATAAAAAATATAATATTTAATATTCACACTTATCATAGCATCTTATCAAGGCTCTACGACAATGGTTGAAGATTCGATTCTCAGACATTTTATTTTATACATATATCGTGGAGGTTACCTTCAATTAAAAAGTTAATAATAATTAGTTATCTCTTTTGGTCAATTAAAATATTGTATCGTTATTCTATAAAGAACCTTAAAATAAAATTAATTATATAATTTTGTAATTAAGTTTAACGGATGTAAAAAATTCAAACACCTCGAGGCTTTCACAGAACTTATATTTCTTCCAGAGTAAAATACTATTAAGCTTGTACAACGTCCATCTTAAATTCTAATACAATATGTTATTCTAGAGGACCTCTTTCTTCTTCCGCTCCAAGTCTAAAAGTATATCTCGAATTTTCCTACCACATAAAGCGTCATTTTATTAATGTTCTCTGGTGATAGTTCTATAAAATTATATTACTTCTTTTTAAAAAAGATCTTTTTATTAAACAAAGAGGTTGATTTACATTTTTATATTAAATTATTGCGAATATTAAAACTTATAAATATAAAATCATTATACGTTAGACATATAATTTATTAGAGAGAGAGTACGAAAAAATGTTACAAAATAATTTGTTTTTTATAGCTTCTTTGGGATCTGTGTTAATTTCGGACTAAGACGTACTCGATCAACATTTTTTATGATCCTAGACATAAAATCTTTCGCAGCGTTGGTTTTTTTATATTTTAAAAAGAAGCTTATTATTAATAATAAGAATTTATTCACTGTTTCGTTATAAATCATAAAAAGGACGTATATTTAATTGTTAAATTAATTTTTTAGAGACAATTCGTATTATAAGTTTACTTATAGATCTCTTAATAGAATACTAGATATAATATACCTGTAGATAACAGTGATATACTGAAGAGAAAATGAATAATAGTTTTGGCTGTTAACTCACATGCGGTCTTTCTATACGTTTATACCTTACTTCCATTTTATAAGCTTATTGTATAGGATGTAGAACCTACCTACTCTTCATATTCCGCTAATTTAGAAGCAATTTGTACGGAATCGAGGGTTATATGTATAATTAAAACATAGTACGCTATATGTATATGTCCTCATAAATCAGCTTCACGACGTATCCCGTACATGGCAGGGTAGGCAGAGGGAACCTAGTGCTAAGACACTTCGTTCCCCACTTTCTGCCGAATTCTGGAGGCATTGCGTGTTGAGTGGCAGAACTCAACGCCGCGCTTATCCTCGACACCAGAGCGAAGGAAATATAAATTTAATCTATATGTATATGTCCTCATAAATCAGCTTCACGACGTATCGCGTACACGGCAGCGTAGGCAGAGGAAACCTAGTGTTAGGACACTCCGTTTCCGATTTTTCGGCGAATTCTAGAGGCATTGCATATTGGGTGGCCGAACTTAACGCCGCGCTTTGCCTTGACACCAGAGCGAAAAAATAAAAATATCCATTTAAATAAATATATTATTTCCTCGAGCGAGGATCGAACCACAACCAGTGCGATTACAGGCATACTTTGTGCCCCTGTGCCATCACTGGTCTCACCTAAATTATAAATATTTTCCCGATTGGGATTCCGATTTATAGTCCGGTGCATGTCAAATGCTCCGCAACCTCCATTTTAACATTACCGATATTTTATAGTCACGAACATCTAATAAAATCTCAAAACTACTCTCAACATTGAAAACAAAATTACAGGACACACTCATTTAATTTCGTTTTGCTTTTTTCACAAGATGGAAATTTTCTCATTTTCATTTCCATTAATGCAAGTTTCAAGAAATAGGAAAAAATATCTACAAATGTTCAAGGGTCGTAAGTTTTTATATTTTTTATTAAAGTGCACTCCAAGTGCTGGTTTACTTTGTATTCTGGTCGCAATTGCTACGAAACAGCGTTGCAATACATATAAAGTGGAAATTTTAACAAAACGAAACGGCTAGGTCAAGGAACATCACAAACAACTTGTTTTTTCCACACTGTCTTATAGAATAGAATAAAATAGAAAAAACTTTATTGCACACATAAAACAAATAAGTATATAAAATGAACAACATAAGTTTTGTACTTCTAGAATCTATAGCGTTTATAAAAAAAAAGGAGAAATATTTTTTGACGTTTATTATTTATATGTATATCATGTATTTTGTTTAGTTCAGGCATCTCCTAAATATAAAACTTTAGAGAAAACCGTGACTTACATGTTTCCTTACTTTCCATAGTTTCCTAAAGTTTAAATAGTGTAATGAACATGCAGAAATCATTTAATTTGAACATTCATTTCGACACTTTTTATGGATTAATTAAGGAAATAGTAAAACTAACGACATTACAAAATTATATTTAATAGAAATATTGTATAGAAATAAAACCATATATATAGAGAAAGTAATCGAAACCGCTAATTTCAAACAGAAGTAATTAAGGTATATGTGTATAATTTTTTTATTACTATCTTATCAAAATAAAAGATTTTTTTCCAGCTCCTTGCTGTATACCGCATATAGACTGTTAGGCGAAAATGACATAGTGTTAAGACACTTCGTTCCCAACTTTCTACCGAATATTTGCAGTATTGACTGTTGAGGGGCGGAAAATATGAAAATATTAATAAACAATAATTCATTTTCTTGAATTGGAATCGAACCCACAACCGTCGCAATTACGACGAAGACGACCTACAAAGATAATAGTCATATAATATAGACACTAAAGGTCAAGATAAGATATAGAAAATTGCAGGAACGTGCAGTTTCAGTTGATATCGTTCTCGTCCCTGAGAAACGGTTACGTGTCTATTTTAGTGCTTTACACATTTAACAATCAATACTTTGTACGGGGAGAGTGGTCTCTTATAATGTTATCAATGCTATCTAATATACTTAGTTATTTTAATATAGCTGTTGGTAATTTAGTTATCATTGATTTCTTTTAATAAATATATAAGAAAAGCTGGTCGTGATGCAGGGCAACAAAGTTACGTTTGTAAACACGACAGGTTGTGGATTCGATTTCCATTTAAGAGAATGAAATATTTAACATTTTCATTTCCTCGCTCTGGTAACCGCCACTCAACATGCGTTGCCTCCATAATTCCGCGGAAAGTGAGGAACCGTGTGTCCTTACATCAGGTTCCTTCTGCCCTCCCTCCTGAGTGCGGGATACAGCGTGAAGCTAATTTATTATTTAATATAATATATTTTATTTTATTTTATGTTCATATTTACTAATTAATTCTTAGAAAGTTATTTTAAATAAAAATTATTATAAGTCCACTCTACAGAATCACGTAACAGATCAGTATCTCATTAAAACAGGATAGCTTCAATTGAAAAGCCCTTCGTTGGAAATCGACTGAGCAAGCGGATTGATTTTGCAATGGATGATTGTTGATTTAGATCGCCAGTTTCATCGGATATTCCAATCAGCTAATATTGATATAATATTGACGACCGTCATGGCACAGTGGGGCAGTATCTAACTATAAGCGAGATGGTCACTGGTTTAATCCCTTTTTGGGGAATGATTATATTTTAATTATTTTAATTTTCTTTAATCTGGCAGAAAAAGTGCGATGTTGAATTGTAGCATACGGAGTGTCTTATCACCAGGTTCCCTCTACCTACCCGGGTATATGCGGGACACAGCGTGAAAGTTCTATTTTCATATTCACATCAACGAAATCGCACCACTACCGGCGTTTGAATAATGTGATATGTGAATTTGTCATTTCCATTTAATAATTTGAAGGTGTAGTGTTACTTTAGTCAAATGTGTTTTGTAATTAACTGCTAGCTATTTATCTAACGTTGCCTCGCTATTATAATGTGTTGTGTAACGTTGTCAGTATAATATATGTAAATATGGAAATGTTTGTGCTACGATTATGTCTGACTGTAATCGTGGCGGTTGTGGATTCGATTCCCACTCGGAGGAATAAATTATTTTCAATTTCTAAGTGGCGTTGAGTTCCGCCTTTGAGCACGCAATATTTCATAAGTTTAATTTATAATAAATATAGAAAAGCTACCCACTCTTTGCCTACCATGTTTCATGGAGGATACAGGAGAATAGAGATAAAATAAAAATATTATATGAGATGCTTATTAATAATTCTAATCCGAATTATTGCTTTAATTAGCAAACAAAAAACAAAAATTTTGTTATTTGAAACCGTTAATCTTGGGATTCGGACAACCAATTCTAAATTTACTCCATGGAATACAACCCAGCTGCCTTGAAAGGAGTCAATTACCTAGCTGATCTAAGTTGCACAAGTCCATTAATGAATCTACTTCACAGAACTGATATCTATCTAAGTTTATATGGAGTTGAATCCCATAGGAATATATGTGCACTATCAGAAAAAGAAATTGCGAAGTACTACTACTACATATTCGGAAATTACGGACTAGTATTTCCCATAATAAGCGCGCTTATTCAAACATAAATAAATAAAAAAATAAATCAGCTTCACATTGTATCCCGCACACTGCAGGGTAGGCAGAGGGAACCTAATGTTAAGACACTCCGTTTCCCACATTCTGCCGAAATCTGGAGGCATTGAGTATTGAGTGGCAGAACTCAACGTCGCGCTTGTCCTCGACAATAGAGCGAAGAAATGGAAATATAAATTTAAGCAAATATGTAATCTCTTCGAGTGGGGATCGAACCCACAACCAGTCGGTTTTACAGTCACACTTTGTGCCCCTGCGCCACGACTGGCCTCAAATAAATATGATGTATGAATTAGTATTCAAACATAAATCGGAATATTAATTCATTTATCATATTTATTATTACTATTTTCATTATAAACTGTAATTAATTTGAACAGGGTCCACCAACTACCGACAATGGGTTTCGACAACCTCAACTCGTTGGAGACACTCAACTTGCAAAACAACAAGCTGCACCACATCCCCGAGGAAATCATGGAGCCCATCTTGGACACTCTCAGAGTTGTTGATATTATGGGTAAGAATATGTTTGTATTGGGTAATAAATTAAGAGGATGTTAAAACTGACGTTAATGGCATTTTATGTTATTTATTTTCTTTGTTTTGGTGCGGAGATTGTATTTTACCTATTATATTTTTTTACTAAAATATTTATGTGGACTTCCAGTTTTCAAATGGCGAACAGCTTACCATTTTAAAGGGTACAAATTCTGCTTAGATTGTTGTATTAAATATTTCCGTCTCGTTTAACAAAGCGACCAAAATTTTATAATAAATCCCGCACACAGCAGGGTAGGCAAAGGGAGCCTTGTGTGAAGACACTCCGTGTCCCACTTTCTGCCGAATTCTTGAGACATTGCATGTTGAGTGGCAGAACTCAACGCCGCGCTTAACCTCGACACCGAGGCGAAAAAATGGAAATATAAATTTAAGTAAATATATGAAATATTTACTCCTCGAGTGGGGATAGAACCCACAACCAGTCGATTTTACAGTCACACCTCTATATAAGTAAAGTTTATAAATTCACGTTTCTAGAACACTTTTAATCATGTATAAATATTGTAAATACCTGGAAGAAAGTCCAATCAAACTTTACCAACTTTTCAATTTTAGTAAAAGATTTTAAATCGAGTTTGAATTACTTTGGTATTGGGACAACGGTCACGGTACGATGCATATAAAGTGAAATTTATACTGAAACCACCTCCGCCGTGAGACGCGTTGGTATTATTGATACTATTTCAGTTGTAAGTTGTAAGTGAACTTACAAGAAAATGCAAGTTCAATTTTATTTCAAGTAGATATAGTTGTATATTAAAATTTTCAATATTACAACCTATTCATAGTGTGGTTAAAAGTTTGTGAATTTAGATAGCAATCTAAGAAGGATCAATGTGCCAGCAATTGAAATATTAGTATGAAATTGAAGCCCATAAATGTGCGGCGTTGAGTTCTGCCACTCAACACGCAATGCCTCGAAAATTCGGTGGTAAGTGGGGAACGGAGTGTCTAAGCACTAGGTTCCTTCAGCTCACCCTACTGTATGCGGGATACGGCGTCAATCTGAAAAAAATCGCACTCTCATTTCCTCTATTGCCCTAATAAATCTTGTCTCTTTTATCATAGCAAGAGTTGTCCATAAATAAAAAAATACTTGATAATACTACTTAGATAATCCATTGATATGCGACTGTGATCTGGCGTGGTACGAGAACTGGCTCGCCGGTCTAAAGGACCGCGACGACGAAATGATGCAGAAGAAGCGCACCATCTGCACGATGGTCAGCGAACACCGCGAGTACAGCGTCGCCAAGATGCCTCTGGACAAGATGAGCTGCAAGCGGAAACCAGGAGTAAGGGCGTCCAGTGCTACCAATGTATGCCCCTTGTTGCTCGCACATTATATCACGTTCGCCGTGGTAAGGTACTTCTAGTTTCTTTCACTAGTAGTAATATTATTGAAACGTTCTATTTCATAGTCGGTTATAAGTAAATATCATTGTATTTTTAATTTGTTACTTTAGTACTATTAAATTTATCTTCAACATTCCGTGTTATTATAAAAAATTAGTAATAAAATGTCGCCAACAATTTTCCTAAGCCTGATTCAAAAATTAAATTAATGAAAAATTTTATTTAACGAAGAGTCAAGTTAACTGTGGCCGGATAACCTGCGTTCTTCGTGTTGTTTTATTATTTTCGACATAAAAAAAAATCATATACATATCAAATTTGGCTGAAAATGTAGATTTTGGAAAGGATTTGTGATAAGGATGGATTTTAAAGGTGTGATAAATGCATAGGTATATTTAATGAAAACGATTGTAATTTGTAGAGCAAAGTCGTAACTAAAGTAATTTACGAAGCACAACGTACTAATGGGTACATTTTAAGTATAACTGTGTGTGATTCACAAAGTTTAGATACAACTTTGTTGTATAAATCATACAATAATACCTTACTTTAGTGTAACAACTGAAAGTAGGTCATTCAAACGTAGAATTCGATGAAACGGTTTTGATGATGAATTGAGAATTTGTAATAAAAATTTATGGAAATCTTCACTTCTACACAAACGCTAAAAAGCTGACTTTTTTATCTTTTACCCCCTATCTCTAACATTATGTAATTTATTAGTAGGCTTTTGCGCATTTACCATGTTGACTATTCAATAATATAATATTGTTGACGCCTTTTTTGGATTGGATTTGGACCAACGGTATGTTGGTCTAGTGGTTTATGGTGTATCGCCCTTTGACCGGAAGATCATGAGTTCAACTCTCGTATAAATTAATCTTAGATTATTTATATACCTATAAACTAGTATAAAATAACATAAAATTTTTAAAAGAAATATAAGTTGAATAGATGAGAGCGAGTAATTGAAGCTTACTCAAAATTTATCTTACTTTTGTTATAAATAACATTAACATTTAAGTTAAGCTTATTGTTGGAGCAGATTCTAATATGAGTTCAGACATTTATATTTTGATATATAATTGCGGGGCTCGTATAGTATTAAAACTTTCCTAATGTTTCCTTCTAATTCTACCTCTTATTTGTGTTGGTTTTATTCCAAACTCGATGTTACATAGCCATGAATGTATCGTAGATTAGTTATAGTTAAGTGTTAGTTATATTATCTTTATAAATTATATACTGTTGATAAGTTTTTATTTGTTTTTCATGAAAGTTAATGGACTTCATCATCGATATTAGACGCATGGTTGGAGTTATTATTATTTTTAATATTATAAAAGATTTTCAGTTTTAATTGGTTTAATTTCTATGTTTTATATACAGGCGTATGCTCCTTAGTTGCTTCAGCTTTAGTATTATCATTTTATATTATAATATAGTCTTATATTGATTAGTGAAGTAATAAATGTGACTCTAAACTATTTGCTTCAAACAATTTATTTGCAAATATAATATATTGCATGTTCTTATTTCAATGCACAAAGTAGCTTTCCTAGTAGAATGTTATTTTTAAATTATTATTGTCATTTTAATACTATAATAAATAAAAATGAACTTATTTAAGTGATAAAATGTAACCAAAAACATATCCCCTAGTCTGAATTACATAAGTATATTTAAGTACATAC
>DWQW01012661.1:0-10685 GCA_018249695.1 Heliconius erato demophoon | reverse complement strand
AAATTGTCTTCAACTTTTCCAATATCCTTTGCCTTTTGTGCATAAGATAAGGTTAAGAAACTTACTTCCAATATTCACGTGTAATATGGAATATTGCATATTTTAACTCTCTTTTATTTTAATAACATAGGCAACTCACTGTTCTTTAGGTATCTATACATATAAATAAAATTGAAATGTCTGTCTGTGATTTCAAAAAATAAAATGTTTGTTTTTTGGCCAATATCAAACGCTCTAGACTGATTCTCCATTTATTTGTAATATAAGACAAAATTGCAGAACGAATTTTTATTTCATCAGTTCCATTCTATTATTTAATAAAAACATATCCAGATTAATTAGAAGAATAATTGTATGTATTTCGATATTCGAAACGGCCTTTCATCATAGACATTATTTAAAAGGCAAATCTAAAATCTCCTTATACAGTATTGCAATGTTTTTGTAGATTTTATTCTTATAATTAATCTCTGTTATATTTCAAAAATAATTTAAGGTAAACTAAAGGTATGTAGTAAATGTTTACTTTGAAGGGATACCTATTAACTTACGAGCTGCGACGAACACTTAGTATACGACTACCATTTATATTACATTCCTTTTGGAGTCATTATATTTTGAATAGAAGAAGTTTCATGTCATATGAAATGGATATATTTTATCGAGCGAAACTTGTCTGGGCCCGACGTAACTCAAGATAATAAAGACAACAGTCGTAACTCGTAACCTGATTTTTGCGTTACTTACATGAAAATGGGTGTTGTTTGTGGTTTGTTTATCTCATATTGTTCAGAATTTCATATGGAAGAAATATAAAAGTTAAATTGGGTTTAGAATCTATCCTTTCCATTTGTTATTCGTTTTTATAACATGTACGAATTTTTTTTTATTCGTTTTTATTTCTTATTTTGTTTTAGTTTACATGGCTAAACATATTTTTCTCGTTTTTTTTTTAACGTAACACTGTATCCCGCACGAAGTAGGGTGGCCGAGGGAATCTAGGAACATAGTGTTAAGACACTCCGTTCCTATTAAGGCAGGCTTCCGTTCTCCTCTTTTGGCATATAAACAGTTCTCAGATTTAATACCAATACTTACGCATCTTACTAAGTAATGTCGTTTTTGATCTTTGTTGTAACTATAGAAAAAGAATAGTTAGTTAAAAATAGATTATTTATACAACCTGATCAATATAATATATACAAATCAAACAAGTAAGAGTGTGCCATTTTATTTTTTATATATAGGATGCTATGGTAACTTCTCCTACGTTATTATTGGGATGTCTCGTTAAAAGTATAATAAATATAATGCTTACATCAAAGATCTTGTCATATTAACAATACACAGTTCAATGAGATAAAATTAAGATGGACGTCTACAATATTTTTTTTTTAAACAATTGAAAAATTTAAACACAATTTATTTTTAAAGTGTTATTCCACACTTAGGAAAGAAAAATTCTTTTTAGAAAACGTAAATTTCCCGCTATGTTAAAATTTTTATACGTTTTTTAATATAGTATTTACAGAGTGGACTCAATAAAAAATATAATTAAAATATTTATATACAATGAATAGATTGCAAAGACGTCTCTGTCTATATCTTTCTATATCTCTATCAACATATTACTAAAATGTTCAATATCTTCAATGTTTGAATTTTTTAAGGCACATTTTATTTAGTTATTTGCTCCTTTCATATTAACCGCTTTTTTAATTTGTTCATTTTATATATACGTTAAGTTTACTTTTTTTGTAATCACTTCATGTTTAATGTATAAGTGGAAACTTTAATGGCTAACGCAACGTACTTAAATATTTGTTAACTGTATGTATTGTAAACTGTAATTGTTTTTTTCCCAATTTGAATAAAATAAAAAATAAAACGATGAAAAGCTTTACAAGTGTAAATACGAAATTATTTAAAAAAAAAATGTGTTACTTCATATTATTAGAAATTGGGAATATTGAGAAGTAAATTTTTAAAAACTTTTATTTAGATATATCTATTCCTTACTATTATAATAAATATTGCATGTTAACGATAAATAAAAAAAAAATAAAGAATTACTCCAAAGACTCCAAATGAATTCCACACAAAAATTATTTAAAACGAACAAATACCATGCAAAGAACAGATAGGTATTATTATATCAAAGAGCTTACGTACCTATAGCCTGACTCTAAGTAATATTTTGAAACTGCACTGAAAGTAAACTGCTCACGTGAGCGTCGAGCGCCGAGCGCCGAGCGCCGAGACGTGCCGTGCATGCCTCCTGTCCTCCTCGCTGCTGGTGTTGACCTGCGCCGCATTCTCAAACAACATTAATTAGCCAGCCCTGTTCTACGGTCACACCTAAACAGATGTTGTTTCTTATGAAATTTCGCACTGTACTTTTTTATATTAACAAACGTAAATTAAATTTCACGTAATTGTTATATTGTTTTTTTGTAACGTTTTTTTTAATATTATTCATTTAAGAAAAATATATAGGTACAACTAACAATAAATGAGGGTGTCGTGGCGCAGGAGCACAAGGGTGTAACTGTAATGTATTATTATTTATTAATATCTCATTTCTTCGGTCTAGTACCAAGGCAAAAACCCGACGTTGAGTTCCGCCACTCAACACGCAATGCCTCGAAAAATTTGTTTGATATGAGCGGGATACAGCGTGAAGCTGAAACAACTACAGTTATATAACATATGCTTACTAATATATTTATTTGTCAAACAATGAATTTTCATTTAATTTAATTCTAATATTAAGAAAATAGAAGAAAAAGAGAACATATAAATAACTAACTGTGAATTCATTATATTAATCTCAAAAATAAGATAGGTACTTCATGCTGAACTTACTAAGTTATATCAAAAAGAATTTATATGATAATTTATTTTGTGAAAAAATGAGTATTATTAATTATTGTATATTTTGAAATTACGATCTTCTAAAAAGTCATAATCGTCACAATGTTACCAATTCTTGCTTTATTATTTTGCACCTTTTCCCAAGCATAACATTTTAATGAATGCTTCTATTTGGATAGCTTTTTGCGTCTGGTGATTAAATGCTAGAGTTGCTTCAAAAAGGATTTTTTAGTTGTAAACAACTTATTTTTTCAGAGTTGGTTAGGCTGACGAAATTGCAATGTAAATATGAGAATATATACACCAAATTATAATTAAACGTATAACTAAAATATGTTCACAATTACAATTTGCATCGATGCAACGAATATACATTTAAAACAATAAAATAAATCAGCTTCACGCTGTATCCCGCACAGAACATGGGTAAGCACAGGGAACCTAGTGTTAAGACACTCCGTTCCCCACTTTCTGCTGTTTTTCACGTAATTGTTATATTGTTCAATTTCTGGAGGCATTGCGTGGAGGCATTGCGTGTTGATTGGCAGAACTCAACGCCGCGCTTAACCTCGACACCAGAGCGAAGAAATGGAAATATAAATTTAAGTACATATTTCATCTCCTCGAGTGGGGATCGAACCCACAACCAGTCGGTTTTACAGTCACACACTTCGTGCCGCTGCGCCACGACTGGCCTGGAATATACATTTAATATTTTCGAAAACAATATTATACTACATTCCCATTCTTTGGGATTTTACAAGACTTATGATATACTTCCGAATATTAAGACGACCTTTATAGAGATTATCTCTCTTCTGAAGGTTTTTCTGTGTGCAAACGTGTGTAAAATATATTTATGTTAAGGATTATGCTTTCGGAAGTTTATTCCTGGCCATCAATAAATTTAAGGCTTTCTATGGCAGGGATAATGTATTTACTTTTTAACCGACTACTTTTATCAAAAAGGAGGAGGTTTTATATTCGTCAACTATATTTTTTAATTAAAAAAAATATGTATAAAAATAATAAGTGTTTTTTTTATATTTAATATCTTATTGCGGCCAGTTGTGGCACAAGGGTACAAAGTGTGACTGTAAACGTGACTGCTTCGATTCGCACTCCAGGAAATGAAATATTTATTTAAATGTATGGTTTATTTATATCTCTGGTATAGAGGCAAAACGCGGCATTGAGTTCCGCCACTCAGCACGCAACGCTTCAACAATTCTGCGGAAAGTCGGGAACGGAATGTCTTAACACTACGTTCCCTCTGCCTATCTTGCTGTGTCCACTCGCATACAGCGTGAGGCTGATTAAATTTTAATTTAATTGACGTTTATTATTTAAAATACACTGCATAAAAGCTGTAAAAAATATTAAAAAAATATCGATGTTGGCACCGACTCCGACCGAAGAAACAGTAAAAAGGTAAAAAAATTATTAATCTCACTTATTTTTCTTCAATTTTACTAATTATTACTTTAAAGTAATTAAAATATTATTTTCCACAATTTACTTTTTGTTTAAGTTTGTGTATATATGTAAGTATTGATATTTGCGTTTTTATATATTTTATATTCATCTATATATTTTTTTTATTAATAGACCTTACTTGTATTAAAAAACAATTAATTAGTGGGTATATCAAAACAGAATTTTCTTTTTGCGGTGATCACTAACATTTTTTCGTTAAAGGTTGACATATTTATAACAAAACATAGTTATAGTGGACAATGTCCGCAGAATTTTCTATTTCACAAATTTATTGGAGAAGAATGAAAAATAGATGACTTGTTTTAGTTATAGCTTACATATGATGATGACACAAGAGTATGCATTTTTAATCTACAAATATTTATGAAACTGTCATTTAATCAAACTCATGGAGTCCGCTCTGCGATGAATGTTGACTTTGTCTAATTGAAGCTGGACTGCGACAAAGTAATGAATTGATCTCCTATACAATGATGCATTAGTTTTGATTTAATTATTATTAAATATTTATTTAGCTTTCTGGTCTGTTTTGGGCATAGCAGGGTATGCCCAAAATAGACCTAGGCTTATTATGACGCCATGTTAAATTAAAATATTAAATTTTATTTTCTCGATAGGGAATCAAACCCACAACCTATCGTGCTTACAAATTTGCTAAAATAATAAATGCTTAAAAATATAGAGTTTTTTCATAATTTGAATTGATGTTTATATTATCATTGTCATATGTTTACTATGTGAAGGCAAATCTATGCATATTTACTATTTATCATAGATAAATTTAATATGGAGAAGGAGTGTAAAAGGCTTATAATTTTCTACAATAATGTAAGTAAAGTAAAATAAATACTGTATTGTAAAAATACAATTGAGGCCAGTCGTGGCGCAGCGGCACGACGTGTGACTGTAAAACCGACTGGTTCTGGGTTCGATCCCCACTCGAGGAGATGAAATATTTACTTAAATTTATATTTCCATTTATTCGCTCTGGTGTCGAGGTTAAGCGGGGCATTGAGTTCTGCCATTCAACACGCAATGCCTCCAGAATTCGGCAGAAAGTGGAGAATGGAGTGTTTTTACACTAGGTTGTCTCTGAATACTCTGCTGTGTGCTGGATACAGCGTGAAGCTGATTTTTTGATTTTAAAAATACAATATAAGTATAATAAATCTACTAAGAGATGGTTATAGAAGTCAAAGTTATATAACATTTTTAAGTTAAAATGATAAAGGCTCGCCGCCAGACGCAGACGACTAGCTATCACAATTTGTAATTAATCACATCGCGGTGGCAGCTAGCATCCATTACTGAACCGCAGACTATATTACAAATGAATCACACTAATTCATTATTAGACACGACTGCAGTGGAATAGGCGTGGCCTTCTTCAAAATATACCTAATACTTTGAACTGTACCTCGGAGGTATAATCCGTAAAAATGTTCCCATTACTAATAGACAGATTTTTTAATTTTTAATAATTTTTAAAGTGTTATTCTACAATTAGGAAAGAAAAATAATTATTTAGAAAACGTATAAAAATTTGAACGTAGTGGGACTCAAACCCGCGCCTCCTTGAAACCGACCAGGCCCTCTGACCACTAAGCTATACACACACATGAGCGTATGGCTACACAAATATACTATCCAGTAAGGAGAACCTATACAAAACACTTCGTTCTTTGTTTTCGGTGTGAGGTGGAGACATTAAGTGTTGAGTCGCGTTACTTAACGCCTCGCTGGTTTCTCAGAGCTGGGAAACGAAAATGATGCATTTCCCCAAGTCATAAATGGCCAGACAGTCGTAAATGCTGTGCTATTGCGCCAGTATACTTTTTTTTTTTTGACGCTAATTAGGTCCTAGGTTCCAGTATTATGTGAAGCTACGAAAAATTGACAATTTTCTTGAGATTTTAACCAATTTCATGACCGAGGGAGAATTTTAAAAAGTTATAATTTAAGAGGTGCGTTGTAATTTTTAAACAATAGTCTTAATTTTCCATGTAAATTTTGTAATTAAAATTATTTTTTCGTTTATAGCTTCACTGATTCTTGTCAAGAGAAAATGTTCGTTAACCATTGTAAAAAATAAGTAATAAGGTTAACAAGGTGATATAATAATTTTTTCTTTATAAAAAATTGTTCTTATATATTATTCTGAACTCGCGATACAGCGCACTTGGAAAGTAATACCGAGGTACAAATATATTATTATTATTTTAAATTAAAATATAATTTTATTTAATAAATATATAGTTAGCCTTTTGAAATATATATAAATATAATAAAATTTTAACTCATCACTGTCTGTATATAGAAAAATTATGTGTAATTATTGGGGAGAAGGTAATAGAAATTAAAACCCATAACACTTTTTTTTAATTTATATTGTCTGTTTGCATTTATGCACGCTAATCTCAGAAACGGGTTAAGCGATGTAAATATATCTTTATTGTAATTTGTCAAATTTCTCTTAATATTTAGTGTTAGTTTTATTTAAATCGCTTCATAAATAGAAAAGTTATGTCAATGTAAAGTATACCATGCAGGCAATAGAAATATTGCTACAAAATAAATGTTTCTATTGAAATGCAGTCGTTTCAATAAAACATTTATTTTATTGAACTTGAACTTTCATTTTCAATGTATGGATATTGTCCTATAAAATGATAATGTTATTAAATAGGACTAAAGCAATTCAGATGAGGAAATAAATAAATTGTAAATACTATTGATTCTTTTACTGATTACCTTCAGATGTCGACATAATAAAAAATAAATAACACGTTTATAATTATGAGCTGTCACCTAAATTATACATTTATTGGTTAACATTGTATAACTTAGTCTCAATATCACTTACCATTTCAGTATCAAATTATGATAAATGGACACAGAATCGAATCCAGAAATTTAATTTAAATACCTACAGTAAGTTGAAATCACTAAATCAAATAAATCAGCTTCACGCTGCATCCCGCACACAGCAGCGTAGGCAGAGGGAACCTAGTGTTAAGACACTCCGTTCCCTACTTTCTGCTCAGTTAAATACAGTAAGTTAAAAATCATATATATATCATTCAGTATACCGAACTTGTTGAAAATAATAATTCTACCAAAAATATGTCGACACACATTAAACAGTCATAACAAATTAAATTAATATCCAAGTACATACGAATATGTATACTTATATAAATTTGTGACTTGGTTAACGTTAATTTATTACGTCTACACATTTCAGTTGTACGACAGAACGATGTAATTAACTTGATGTTGTTTCCATAAGTGCTGAAATTTTGCGAATGCTTGTTATTTTGCGGTAATGAATTATTCTTTATGATTATAATATTTTC
Source organism: Heliconius erato demophoon (assembly GCA_018249695.1). NCBI lineage: Eukaryota > Metazoa > Arthropoda > Insecta > Lepidoptera > Nymphalidae > Heliconius > Heliconius erato. The sequence goes on along the minus strand of DWQW01012661.1, from coordinate 2,958 downwards.
ACATATAAACGTAAATTTAAATAAATAAAATAAATAAATCAGCTTCACGCTGTATCCCGCACACTGCAGGGTAGGCAAAGGGAACCTAGTGTTAAGACACTCCGTCCCCACTTTCTGCCGAATTCTGGAGGCATAGCGTGTTGAGTGGCAGGACTCAACGCCGTATGTATAATTTAATGTCTTTTTTTTACTTATTTATTTCTTTACTTATGTGAAATATCAGTGTTGCAAAATGATAACAAAAAATATAGATGTCATTACATCAAGAAATAAATATAAGGTAGTACTCGTAAGAGCTCTCTGACCAAATATACTTTTAAAAAACCTTTCAGGCTATGAAATGTTGAAGTAATAAGTTTAAGAAACTAAAAGCTCTCACAAGCTAATACCTTTACCATGGAATTCGAAAAAACATATGTCTTTTAATAAAAGACTGCGTTTTAGATCAAATAACAAATAACTTTTTTTTAGAAAATTTTACAATTTCATGTTAAATTAATTAATATTATTAAATAAGTTGCATATTTTAATTTTAACATTGGAGCTGAACTAATAAATTTATTCTAGACGGACTAGTGTCCGAAGACTGTAAAGTTGCTCAGAACAAGGCGAAGACGTCGAGTAAGCAAGTTTTGATAAGTTTCCCTGCGAAGCTTGACGTCTGTTGCGAATTTATGTCGCTACAGCGCTAAGTATTTTAATACATTTACAATACTAATATGATGAAAAATAACATTTCCTGGAAGCAATCTTCTTAAATTACAGAAAATAAGGAGGAAATATTAATAAAATCAGCTTCACGCTGTATCCCGCATACAGTAGGGTCGGCAAAGAGAATCTAGTAAACATTCCGTTCCCCACTTTCTGCTGAATTCTGGAGGCATTGCGTGTTAAGTGACAGAACTCAACGTCGCGCTTTACCTCGACACCAGATCGAAGAAATGGAAATTAAATGGAAAGAAAAAATTAAGTAAATAGTTCATCTCCTCTTATGGGCATCGAACCCACAACCAGTCGGTTTTACAGTCACACGTCGTGCCGCTGCGCCACGACTGGCGCTTAAATACAAATAAATATTTTGTCTAAGAATATTCACTAATAATGTAAGCTTTGCTTAGTTTCGAGTTACTTTTCGTTTTCGTCTTAACATGTAAGACGAAAATACTAAACCTCAAGTAACAAGATGAATGCCGCCTTATCTTAAATTACTTTTAGTCTAAGAAAATGTAATCGGCCTAATGTAAGTTGTGGGTTACAACGTCTGCGCCGATTCCTTAAGGAAGCCTGAATCAGTATTAAATATCATATTTTGTACAATATAATATAACTTAGATCAGGGGTTCCCAACTTTTTTTTTGATCAAGGACCACTTTTATATCATTCTTGGCAGCAGCGATCACTATATAGGTATAATAAAAATTAACTGTGATAATCAAACAGAAACTTCGCCTCACCATCCCCAGTCATAAAATTAAAATCGTTCGCGGATCATATTTAGACTTCTGCGGACCACTGGTGGTCCGCGAACCACTGGTTGGGAACCAGTGACTTAGATAAACTAATACCGGGTTAAACTGGATAGTTTCCTCGGTAGGATAATTGATCGGTTTTGAATACACTGTGTTAGGGTCGTTAAGTTGTTATCGGTGTTAAGTATGTTAAGTATCTAAGCTAGTAATGAGCAATTTACTTATAGTGATAAGTTATTTTTCAACCACTTTTTTTGGTTTCCGTATCTCAATTGTATAAATGGTAAATACACGTATCTTCATTGTACAAGCATTTTAAAAAGTAAGGCAACTATCCGGGTTCCGTGCCGGGTATCCGGCCCTACAAAACTCACAATATCCTTAATTAATTTGTTTACAAACAATTAAATTTTACTTTTTCTTATAAGTGGCACTATAAGCGAGCAGACACAAAAGGTTATCCAAATTGGAACGTTCATTAAAAAGTTCTGCTCCACCTAAAGTATATAATGGAACGTACGAGTCAATTCCCAAACATTTGAAATCTTTACTATATTTATAATCCCTGATAAAATATTTAAAATAAAAATATATGATCATTTTCAACAAGTGGATGTGGAATCATCTGTATCGTGTTAAATTATGAATATATTTTTTCTGTTCTGTTTATTGAAACTTATTTATTGCAAGTAATGCTATTTTTGTTATTATAATCTCTAATCTGAATTAAAAATAAAACTATTTTTTTTCAAATTTTACGAAGCGAGGGAGAAAAAAGATTTATAATATAATCATACTAGTATTTCACATTCTAGGTTTGTATTACACCCAACATGTCGAAACAGAAATATTTTTATCAATTAAATTGTTTTTTTGAAAACTCTAATTAACACTTGTGGATTAATATAATCGAATTATTTATTTATTTCAGCTTCACGCTGTATGCCGCTTATAAGCGGGTAGACAGAGGTAACCTAGTGTTAAGACAATCCGTTCCCGATTATCCGCCGAACTTTCCTCAAATAACTAAGTCGAAATCTGTTTTCTGTTTGTAATAATTATAATAAATATTATTTTTTATGTGGTAATACATTTAATATAATATCGAGTCAAACGCGTGATAATTTATCTCTGTAGATCTATACAAATAAAATTAACTGTTTCCGTACAAATCCTCTTAACTTGACTCCTATTCTGAAAGTTCACGCTACAACATACATAATAGGTATGCACGTGCTACGACTTATGGACTTAAACTTCATATGGAATGATTGTTCTCATCAGGATTGACGAGCAACAATGAAATGGTTAGAAAATGAAATTTTGAATTCAATTTCATTTGGGAACATCGGGTAGCAAAATACATTTTAGAATGGAAACCATTCCCGTTTCTGCCGTAGCGTAAAATTAAATCGTAACCTATACCCCGCTGATTACTAAGGCGTTTATGGGTTTCATGTTTATTTCATTTCCTTTATTGTACTTTACG